>PVJL010009000.1:0-61187 GCA_004026885.1 Lyroderma lyra | reverse complement strand
TACATACATATTTACATACATACATACTTACATACATACTTACATACCTACTTACTTACATACATACATACATACATACATATATACTTACATACATACATTCATACATACATACGTACATACATACTTACATACATACATACTTACATACATACTTACATACTTACATACATACATACTTACTTACTTACATACATACATGCTTACATACTTACATACATACATACATACATGCTTACTTACATACATACATACATATTTACATACATACATACTTACATACATACTTGCATACATACTTACATACCTACTTACTTACATACATACATATATACTTACATACATACATTCATACATACTTACATACATACATACATACATACTTACTTACATACATACATACATACTTGCATACATACATACTTACATACATGCATACATATATACTTACATACATACATTCATACATACATTCATACATACTTACTTACATACATACTTACTTACATACTTACATGCATACATACATACTTACTTACATGCTTACATACATACATACATACATACATTGATACATGTATTGAATGAATGGATGACCAGATGAATCATGCTTGAGGAGGCCAGCCTTGCTCTGCAGCCTGCTAGGTCTCCAGTTTCGGTGTGGAACACCCTCTACTAAATGGCCAAAACATATTGGTAGCCATCCAGTAAATGACCAGTCCCAATGTCAATATTCAATGAAACACTGGTCTGTTGGTCAAAGTCAAGCTGGGCCGCATCTTAGCAGACTCGATCCGCACTGCATTTAGAGCAGAAGATCCCTGAAGCAAAGAATGAGGAAGTCTTATTGTGAAAACTGCACATTCCCTGTTATTACTATTCCAAACTTCCATCGAACCACCTCAGTGAGCAGCAATGCACATTTCCTAAATATTTCCCAAATAAATGACCATAAATTTGAACACAAATTGAAGGTCCCTGGAGCAATGAAGAGAGTCTATAGGGAAAATCTGTAAAATGAGAAATGGGGCTTACCAGGAAAACCCATGAAAAAGAATGATAAAGACAAAATGTGCAAACAAATCTTTTCTATTTGGGTTTACATAATAAATATCTATAAAAGCATTTAATGCATTTTAAGTTCTCATTCAATTTCAACATCACATATTGGTAGCTTTTATATTATGGTATGAAGATGGAAATGTCCAGGGATGGAAATAAGGTTCAACACTATGGTTTTTGAATGAATACATAAAAATAGAAATGGGATAATATAGGGTTTTCTTTTAACATGTCCACAAATCCTTTATACAGGTGTCTTCAAGAAGTCAACCTTAATTTTCCTCCCCTTGAGAGAGGGCCAGACATCGCAACTCACTTTTAACAAATAGAATGTGGCAGAAGTGATAGTGTATGACTCCCAGGACTAAGTCAGTTGTGAAAGGCATCGTGTCTTCCTCTTTGCTCTCTTGAGTCACTTGGTCCCAGGAAAGCCACCTGCCATGTGGTAAGGAAACTCAAGCAGTCATGTGGAAGAGTCCATGTAGCAAAGAGCTGAGGCCTCCTGCCAACAGCCAGAGAGAAACGGAAGCCATGTGAGGAAAGGAGCCAACGTGGAAAGGAATCTACCAGCCCCAGTCAAGCCTGCTGATGACTGTAGTCTCAGCCAATGTCTTGTCTGCAACCTCAGAAGAGACCCTGAGCCAGAACCACCTGTAGAAGCTATTTCCAAATTCCTGTTCCACTGCTAAGCTTTGGGAGGTAATGTCTTACACAACAACAGATAGCTAGTAGAGAAGAAAAGATACCTCAAAGTTCCAAACAAGATTGGAATTGAAGACCAAGACTTGTGGTGGGTTTGTTCACCACAACCAGCTGTTTTTCAGCTGTGGTCCCAATAATGAGAGAAAGAAACTTGACTCTTGGGTTTGTCAAACTGGAATTTCCTCTCCCAAGCACTGAACCCATAAGAGACTCTTCCATAGCTCTGTGGATGGCTGGTCAGCTGCAGGGTTTAAAAACCAAAAGTGTGACTGAGATACCTACACAAATCTTTTTCCCATGGCCCCAGACAGGATCTTAAAGAAGACTTAGCCTGCCAACCCACTAAAACATGCTGGTATCATCACTATCTGAAAGCTTCTCAGAGCAAATGCCCGCCACTTTGGGTAGTTGGGAATGAGATCCATCATCTTACAGTCATAGAACTGCACATCCCAGTGATATCTTTCCATCTTCCCAAATTGTCCTATAAAATGACAATGCCGATCCGGTTGAGTGTCAATTAGCCTGTATGCCCACTCAGGAAGCTGGCTTCTTCTAGGAATCATTAAAAGGGACTTCTGCCCTGTAAATAATTTCCGTTCACTTCCTCTGCATGGCAGGGGTAGTGAGGAGAGGGGAATTGATGATTTCCATATATCGAATGCTCCTAATATGAACTCCAGCTATATTCCCAGTTCCTCCCTTTTCACTTTTTACCCTTCTGATTCCTAGGCATGTGAGGAGTCCCACCTCTGTGGGTTTCCCTAATGATGTAATAAGTAGGTGTCTTCCCCATCTCCCCTGCCCAGCCCCCCAGCGGCAAAAAAATGTCTGTCCTAGTGAAAATTTCCTAGTAAGGCAAAAGGATTAAAAAATTGCCACAGGACCAAACTAGATCCACTTTCCTGCTTTTTATCTGGTATCAGCAAGATCAACAACATTTGTTCTGCCCCCTGGCAGGTATTAAATTCATCTCATTGTGCTTACTTGGTTTGTCCAATGCACACGCCTAACAATAGCAGAGGAAGGGCTGCTTTGGAGCTCCAGAGATAACCCAGTCTGTATCAAAGTCTGCATGTATGGTTAGGCGTGCTCAGCAAACTGCCTGCTTTATTCCACCCCCCCTACATATTGCCATCACTGAGGACTTTTTTAAGCCCATATTTATATTCTGATTGAGAATTTACTATGTAATCATCATGGTAGAGTGAATCCTCACAACCCACATTGCCCATTATACAGATGAGTAAACTGAGCTTCAGCAAAGTCATTTGCCTTAGTGAAATGGTGGCTCGGGATCGGACACCGGATCTGAAGCCAAAGACCATGTGTTCCCACGACACCGCGCTGCGTCTTTAGATGACAGGTAAGAATGATGGAGGACCCCGGGTAAGAGAGAGGAGCAGGCAAGAATTCATGGGACACTAAGGGGACACTGAGTTTTCCAATAATCAACCGAATTTTGACACTGACTACACAAGAACTGGTAGACTTTTCCTAGTGGTTTCCCCTATTTGTGAGCTAACCCACAGTCCCATAACCAGAAAAGAAAAATTGAAACCTTATTGAGGTACAAGTGAGACATTGAGGTACAAGTGAGACAAACTCGGGGAGCAGTGGGTAGCGGAAGGGAGCCCATCAGCGGTGTCGGAGCCTCTATGTTCTCCCCTGAACACTCCCCGTGCTCACTGTGATTCTTTTCAAATAATAAAACTACACTTTGCAGAGAAATAAAAGGGCCATGCAATGAGTTAAAATAAGATGTTTCAATTATAACGCGCCGGTAATTTAAATTAAACGTCACTCCTCATGGGCACGTGCTTAGGAGAAAGGTCGGACATCTACACGAATGTGCTTTTACACATTAGGGCGAACTGGGGGATGTGGAAAAGACTTGAGAACTATGTTTTCCAAAAACATGGATGGATGCTATCACACATCCCCACCTGACTGCTAGCGAGATACTCGGCGGAATGAGACGTGATGGAAATCTTGACCCCTCAAGATACTGCGCATGAAGACTTGAAAGCAATGCGAGAACTGGCACAAGACAGCACATGATTAATTACCCTGGAAGAGGAGGGGACAGTAAGTTCTGGACATCCACAGGGGATGGAACACTCACCATGGGTTGTAGAAGACAGGAACTTTTTAAGAGAGCATGACCTCGAAAGAATAATGAATAAAAGTTGGGCGTGGATGGGGAGGGAGAAAGGCAAGTCACGTGCAGGGCAAAGGCAGGTCTTTCTGGCTGGTGTCTGCATCCTCGTGGAAGTATCAGTATATGGGAAACGATAGTAAACAAAAATCATTTTTGTGGCACATTGTCTATAAAGCCCAGACTGGTGCTGGCTGCATAGTAGGTACTTAACACTGCTTTCAAATTGTAACATGTCAGTCCTTGAGATTGTGTTCTAGGGTGTGTGTGTGTGCGCACACGCGCGTGATGTTGATAGGTGGGTGAGGTTATCTGTCTTTGTAGAAAAGCTCAGACTCAAAGAAGTACGGTGACTTCTCCAGGTCTCTGAGTCCATGAACACGGCTGGGGTTGGCATGGGCAGCTGCCCAGCTGAGTGTAGCTCAGTAAGCTCCATGGTGGACACAGCAAGGCCCTCTTTGACTCAAAAGCAAACACAAGACAAATTAAACTCCTCTCAAAGATTTTGAGATGAAAGAATTCACTGGGCTGGGGGTTGGAGGGGAGGTGATTACAATAATGGACAAATAGCTCTCAACTCCCAGATCCACAAAGTAAGGACCCTCACTGGCCCAAAGGGTTCCGAAAGTGACCTCAGCAGCAACTCTGTTGACCCAAGCCTTCCAGGCCAGAACCCCAGCAAAAGTCATCAGAGCACCTCTGAGTACCCCTCCCCTCTGCTGAGACCATCACTGAACAGAACCAAAGGCAGGAAGGGAAGCCATCCATCTCTGAAGAGAAGCCTGGGCAGGTGTCCAGTGACTTCTAGGCCAGGTCCCAGCGTGTCTTGGAGCCGCCCCCAGCCCTCCATGCTGACGGGTGGCCCTCACCTGTCCTAGGCCGGGCCCGGCTCCAGGTGTCAGGACGGGATGCGAGCTCTCCGCCTGCATCTCCCCCGGATGCGCTCCAGCCGCGGAATCGCCGTCTCGGACGCCTGGACGCCTGGCTAGCCCCGTAGCACCAAGTTACACTTTGGACGCGGTGCAGTTTGCTGAACGGCTGGGAGGGGAGAAGAACGTGAAGAGAAGACAAAACACAAAGCGACGTCAGCCGCCAGCTTTGATCTCAGGCCCATTTCATGACTGCACTCCGGGTTTTTAAAAGGGGGAAAAAAAGAAAAGAAAAAGCAACACTTCAAGCAGGAAATGTCTGTTCTTCAGAATGTAACCTGTGTGCCCGGATGGCCCGGTTTGTCAGACAGCACTCTCTGGGGAGGAGGGGGCTGGACGCGCCCGCTGCGCCCCTCGCCGGCTCCTTCCCCCCGCAGCCTCCCTCCCTGTCCCCCACCTCTCTCCCCCTCCAGGACACTTCCAATTGCCCAGGTTTCGCCACCACTTACATGTCTTTCCTGAGTGTTTTTATATAGCGTAGGAAATTGGGTAATGAAAGCCGAGTCATACATTTCTGCTTTATGTTTCCAAAGAAGCAAGTGTGACTGTCAGGTTTACAAAAGATTGTTTATGTTCACTGGCATGAAATGGGGAGCGGGCGCTCGGAGCCGAGAGAGAGAAAGGCCGGCCAGGCCGGGCTGACAGCAGGGTATTCATCCTGCACGCCACGGCAGACACAGCGCGCTCCCCGCCTGACAGGGACCATAAATCATGGGCAGGAGGCGCTGTACCTACAGCTTATACCATTCCAGATGACAAACACACAGTAATGCACGGCGCGCTCCCGCCCCTCCCGGCCGCTCGCGCCTCCTGGGCCCTCGCCCGCCTCCCGGGGGGGTTTGCAGGCCCACCTCCTCCTGGGGGGTTTGTCTCTCTTCTCCTCCCCCTTCTTTCTCCTGGTTTCCGGTCTCTGGGTCTCTGTCCTCTCCCCAGCCTGGTTCACTCCCTTGTTCTTCACTCCTTTCTCCGCGCTGCTTCTCCACCCGCCCACGTGTGCCCCTCCGTCTGTGGGAATGTCTTTTCTTTTCCCTGCTCTGACTCTTTCTCGTCTTCACCCCCTTCCTCTGTCCCGTGCCAACCCCCCTCATGTTTTCAGTCTTTACTTGCTGTTACGTGACCTCGTCCCTGCGTGCTCTTGCCCCTTCTCGGTCCTACCTCTAGCCCTGCCTCTCCTCCTCCTCTCCCCTTCCCACCCTCCTCCTCCCTCTCCCCACCTCAGCCCTTCTGCTAAGTGAAATCCCACCTCTACCCTGCAGAACTCTTTGGCCTGGAAACAGAGAAGACGCAGGACAAGTTCTCCTTCAGTATTGTGGCCACGCGAGACCCCTTACGGAGGACAGTAGTGGGGACACAGGGATTCGGGCCTGTGACCAGAGGCTCCAGGGCAGCACGAACTCCAAAAGTCAGGACAGAAACACGGCCAGTCCCCTCCGCATGGCCCAGAGTCAGCGGGTCTGCAATTCTGAACACATTCAAGGCATAGTTGCAAGTTTATGAGCTTATTCTTTCCCCCCCCCAAACCAAGGAAACCCTCCTCACCAAACTCCAGAAAGACTTTTTCAATGCTGGTAATGAGATGCATGCATACATTTGCATATGGAACTTGGGAAAATCAAGGGAGTGTGTGTACGTGAGAGCTCCCTCATTTAGTCGTACCAGGATTTTGAACCAGCACCGTGATGTGAAGATTAAATCTAAGAGGCTCCTCTTATAGACCCTGTTCCATCTGTTGATAATGAAACTTTCTCTGAGAGTTGAATCATAAGGAACCCCAATGAGAAGCCATCTTTTCCATCTCCATCCCCAGAAGAACAAACTCCCTTCCTTTGAGTAGGACCTTGGGCGCTCAGGACCAAAGTGAAGATGAGTCACTTTGCTGATTGTTGCTCACGGTTCCCTGGGTCAAGGTTAGGGGTTCTTTCAGAAGGGTTACACCCCGACTCCCAGGACTAGCTTGGCCAACAGCTCATTTCTTATTGAGCCTCACACGAAGCACTGGGATCATTGCGTACAACCAGCAATGCAATCTTAGATTGCACTTGTGATGAAAAACATGCCATGGCTTTATCGTGGCTTGCTCTTTCAAAGTATTTCCACTCATTCGTCCAATGTGAGGAAATGCTGAATCACTGGTGCTCAGGGAATACTCAGTCTAGATTCAGACTTCCCAGGTCTGGTGAACCATAGATCTTCATCTTTTTGGAAGTGGAAACTGGAACAGACAGCTGGAGCCTCAGGCCCCTGGGACCACAAGACGCTTGGCCTGAGGTACAGCGCGTGATGTACAAGGATGGCCCCCAGCCCACTGACCCTGCAGCAGACAGATGAAGGCTCCAAAGAGAGGGCTGTCCACGCCACAAGACACAGCCCTCACTCTGTCCTCCTTTTGAGGTTGGAATGACCTCACAGAGTGCTGGGAAGAATCCACATGACATTGGGTCAACTCAGAGCTGGGTGTGAGCTGCCAAGCTGGTTCTCATCAGTCACTGCCATTGTCTCCCAAGAGTTACCACCTCTCAGTCCCGGAGAACAACGTAGGTATGCGTCCTGCCAATCTCACCCCCTTTCCCTTTTCCTCTCAACTCAATGGGCCATCTTATGAGCAATATCCCAGGTGGCTGGGGTGTTCAAAGGTTGTCCTCTCTCCAGAGAGCTTTTGTGTAGCCCACTGCCAAGATCCAGCTGAAAGGAGAATGGCACATGGAGAAAACTGGGGGGACCATGTTCTGGGATTCTTAATGAGTCCTGGTGGAGAAACCAGCAATCAAGCGAGGAACAGACAGCAATCCCTCTAATGTGTCCTCCCTCTGCTGTAACCCGGTGGGAAGGGGGAAAGGACTCTCTGCTTGGACAACCCTTAAATCGATGCATCCTAATTAACGGAGGATTTAATTCATCAAAGTGACAGCAACTCTATTTATATCACCTCCTTCAACAGTGCTTAGGGTTGGCCTATGGGGTTTATCTTTCCCTTCCCTTTTTTCTTCTCTCTCTCTCTCTCTATCCCTCCCTCCTTCCCTCCCTTCCTCCCGATCTCTTCTCTATCCAATAGGGTCCTGTCAAGAATTAAGGGGGAAGGCATTACAACCTCAAGCTGAGAATTGTTCAACCATCTCCCCATAGTCTTCTTAACAGGCCCCCTCAGTCCTCCAATTTGGTCTGGAAAATAGTGCAGGCTGGTTCCAGGGGCAAGGATGATAGCAGAACTGTCCCAAGGCCTGGCCATGAGAAGGGGAGACCCCCACAGACCACGTCTCACATGCCACTCATGGGTCAGACCACTGCCCTAGACAACCCTTAGGAAGGTCCCTCATTTTACAGATGAGAAAACGAAGACTGAGAGAGAAGGACCAGCATGCCCACAATTACACACATCAGTGGCAGGGCCAGAACCAGACCTCCCAAGAGTCGGGGTCCTCTCCAGCTCACCGCTTTGACTGTCACCTCCATGGGACACTGAGAAGATCACCTCATCATATAGCTCCCTGCCATGCTCTTTAGAGTTGAGGCCTTCTCCGCTCCAACCACTTTTTATTATGTTTAGCTCTGTTGATCATTATTATTAAAAGTAATTAGCATTTATTAAATACTGTATGTGAAGCACTAGACGACTCGTTTTATCTAAGTTAACCTTCTCGGTGTGATAAGGCGAATACTCCCTTCCATCTTCCAGTCATATTTTTAAGATGAAGAAACAGACTCAGATTAAGAGACTTGCCCAAACAGAAGATGACTAACTACCACTAACATTCTTTGAGCCACTCGCGATAATGCCACTTTTAAATTGGAATTACTCCCAGAGGGCATTAAATTAAGCTCTTTACATTTTAGTGGGGATGAATTTGACAGGAACTTTGTGTTCAAAGAGACATGTCCCCAGCCCAGAGCATTCTGGGAAAAGAGAAGCCTCGCCCCTTCTCTGGTTTGCCCCAAGCTTACACTCTGCTCCCCCAGAGTGGATGTGGGGGGGAAGGGGAAACTTTCCATGGGAGGCCAGCATTCATGACATAGCCATGCCACCATACTGGGCAGCTGCAGCTGGCCATGAGCAACCCCGCAGTCCACAGAACCTTCCAGAAAACATCTACTTCCATCTCTTTTCTTACTCCTGATACAGATTTCCACCAGGGTCTTCCTCAGGCTTGAACGATCCCTATGTTATAACTGTCCCTAACTGGGTCTATTAGAATCCAAAGAAAGGGGGAAAAGAAGACAAGAAAAATGAGTCTTGGCCCCTCCTACTCTGTCCCTTAGTCGTCTGCTGCCGAGTCCAAGCCCAGAGAACAGCTTCTTTCCCAGAAACCAGGGCACGCGGGGGTGGGGGGAGGGACCCAAAGCAAAATGCCCAGAGGCTCATGGGTAAGAGGCGTTGCCTTTCCTCTAAGTTGGGTTGCCCTCACACCCCATCAGTCAGCACCCGATGAAAGGACTATAAAACCAACACAGCGCCCGAGACCGTAAGAAAACATACATCCCGACGTGTCAGGCGTACCTGGCGCGCCTTTAACCTCAACTTCAGATGAACCAACACGCCTCAGAGCACATTTATATGCAAAGGCATATAATATGTCCCCTGTATCTAATTATCTGTCAACCTGAGGCAGTTTGTTTTCCAAATCGGCCTCTCGGCTGTGACTTTACGAGGTCATAAAGAAAACGATGCCACTCTGCACTGAAACGCAAGGAGAGCCCGGATCAACAAATTATCCTCCTTAATGGTGTCTCTCGGCCTGGAGACGCCATCGGGCCCTGTTCCTTCCCCCCGCCTTCTGCGTGAGGGCAGCAGCGTCAGCGAGGGGGCCGCCGGAGAGGGGCGCGGGGCAAGGCTGGTTCAAAACCACCTCCTTCTCTGGCTCCGCTGTCCCCAGCTTGGCAGCTCTTCATGTACCAAGTCTATTTATTTGCAAAGCTGTCAGTCTGCACCCCGTCGGAAACGGGGTGGCGAGGATGTTTCTGCCATCCTCAATACCACCCCCAGGTGGGACTCTTGGATAGAGTCCTATGTCCCTGGGAGCATTTTAGCACCTGAGGTTCCCTAGGATTTTTTTTGTCTCCATGGGAAAAGGTTTAATCCACTCTGCACGAGACAATTCCTGCCTGCACGAACCCAAATATCACAATTCTGGTTCCGCAGGAAAGATCGTTGGAAGACATTTAACTCCCCCGCTGTATCTGGGAGAAGGAGTGGGTGAGTTTTAACCTTTGAAGCAAGAAGAGAAAATAGGTAGGTGGCAGCAGCGGGGATGCTGTTGTGCTGAGTCGCTCACTTGCTGAGACCATCTCCCTTCTGCCAAGCTCAGCACCGCACGTTTGTATACACACGCGCACGCGCACACACACACGCACACATGCACGCACATGAACGCATGCGCACGTGCACACACTCACACACGTACACGCGCATGCACATGAGCGCACGCACACGCACACACGCACACACACGCACACACGCGTGCACACGTACACGCGCACACACACGCACAGGGAACGGCGGAGAGATGGGCCTGCACACAGTCTTCAGCTCCTATTAGCTCCCCTCTGATCTTCAGCAGATTAATGAGGAAGTTCGTCAGGAACCAGCCGTGAACTCCAGCCGCTCCTCTCTGGGAGCGGTACCGGTGCCAGCGAAATCCAAGCTGCAGGAATTCCTGTACCCGCGCTGCTCCTATGATTAATGATGGAAAGGAATAAAAAAAGAGGGGTCAACAGCTGAGTGCAAAGCAAGTTGCTAGACAGGGAGTAATTAAGATACTTGGGTAAATATGATTAATAAGCTCAAACTGGCAGGGTGTGCAGTAAACAAGGGCTAACCAGATGGTCCCCTCTCTTCTGACAAGGCTGGGCACTTGGAGACGGCCGGGGGTGGGGGGGGGGGGAGCGGGAGACACCAACATGGGAGGGGAGAGGGGGCAACTTGAAAGGCGTGAGTGCAACTTTACTTTCTTTCCCTGACCCCATCTACAGAGAAGGTTGGATCCCCGGGGAGGGATTAGGACAGAGGTGGCTTTGAGACTCCACCAATCCTCTTATCACAGGCAGCAGACAAATTGCTGGGTGTGAAAGGATTCCTGCTCAGACATCAAGGCCACGCTTCTAAAGCCACTCCCGCCATGTGTGCACAAGGGCTCACTCCCCCTCCCTCCTCTTTCTCCTCCCACCCCCCTTCCATTTAGCTGCTCACTACAAGGTCAGACAAGCCACACAACACACAGGTTAATGTTACTGTGTGCGTTGGCTCAGGCTGCCATAACAAAGTACCACTCATTGTGGGGCTTAAAACAGACCAGTATTGTCCCGCAGCTCTGGAAGCCAGAAGTCCAAGATCAAGGTGTCAGCAGGGTTGATTCCTCCTGAGACTGAGAAGGACGACCTGTTCAATGGCTCTCTCCTGGCTTCTGGTGATGTGCTGGCACTTTGGTGCTCCTCGAATGGTAGAAACATCACCTTTGTCTCTCCCTTCACATTCACAGGCCATTCTCCGTGCATGCTCATGTGTGTGTGTGTGTGTGTGTGTGTTCGTCCAAACTTCCTTTTTTTATAAGGGTACTAGTCTTACTGCATTAGGATCCGACCAAATGGCTTCACCTTAACTAATTATATATGCCAAGATTCTAGTTCCAAATAAGGTCACATTCTGAGGCACTGGGGGTTAGGACTTCAACATACACATTTTAGGGGACAAAACTCACCCCATAACAGCCAACCCCTTACCAGGTAGAGAGGCAAACCAGGAAACAAATGCTTACTCAGAAGAGACCTGAGCCAAGAAATAGATGCTGACACAGCACTGCTCTAGAGAAGCGGGGCATGGGAAGGACCCCCATTTCTCAATCCACTGTCTGCTTAGAAAGGATGCTTTCTTCAAGTCTGAAACAGTGACTTGTAAAGAGCATCTTTTTCTGTGCAATGTCAAGGAGACTGTCTAATGCTTCCAGGGATGAAGGAGAGAAAGAACCATTGTTAGGTGTGCCCAATAATCCTGGTGAACAGGAAGTATCTGCAGGGACTAAAAGAGAGGCTCAGAGGACGTGCCCCTTAAATAGCAGTAAAGTGCCCAGGCATCTCCATCAACACATGTGGGCAGTCAAAACACGCCCAAGTGAAGGACAAGGCCTTGTTGGGCAGATGAAAGAAATACAGGATTAGTCGCAAGACTAAAGGAGCTGACAGTCTAGATTCCTGGATTCATTTCCTGCATCTATTGTAGCAAATGACCACAAGCTTGGTGGCTTAAAGCAACAAAAATGCACTCTCTCACCATTCTGGAGTTCAGAAATCCAAAATCAGTGTCCCTGGGCCAGGATCATGACGTCAATGGGGGCGTGCTCCCTGCAGAGGCCCTCCCTGTCTCTTCGTCTTCTGGCAGCCCCCAGCATCCTTTGGTGTGGGACCACACCACTCCAATCTTCAAGGCCAGGGTCTCTCTCTGCTTTCACATCTCCACTCTGCCCTCCTCTCCAGAAGGGTGTGTGTGATTTCATTCAGAGCCCGTCCGGATCAGCCAAGACAATCTCCCCATCCCAAGGTCCTTACTCACATCTGCAAAGAGCGTCCTTCCCTTCCACACAAGGTAACTAGAAAAGGTCCCAGAGGTTAGGAAGTGGATGTCTTTTGCAGACCCTTTTTCAGCCTACCTCAGTTCCCATGAGATTTCCTTTCCGTAATCACATTTCTCAATTGGTCTGTAAAGCTAGGAGGCCTAGCTCTGACAGCTCTATCAAAAATAGATATCTAAAGGGGTTGTTAGAAATGATAAGATGGTTGTCAACTTTTTACTTGGCCCACAAAGGACATTAAACGAAAAAACTTACCATATGTTATTTCCATTCATAAAGGAAGACATCTTACTCTAATAAACAAAGCAAGAAAGAGGCATCTCAGAACAAGCCCCAGTATTCTGGGAAAAACTTCAGACCACCTAATCCCCTCCAGGCCCTGCTATTTTTTTTTCCATTGTGCCCAAGGCCGTAACAACTCATTAAGGACCTCCTGCTGGAAAAATCCCTCCTCTGGACCAGGGACTGGCTTTCAGCAGATGACCCAACTGGGTTTCTCCCCAGTGGAAGGCACATGGACAGCACGGAGACCAAGGAGATAAAGAGGAGACAGGCCTTGTTATCACCTGCCGCCCCACCTGAAACATTCTCTAGCCCCAGAAGGTGCCCAGAGTCCTCGCCGACCTCAGACAATTGTCTCTCAATTGTGGCGCTCAGCACACAGACCTGAAGGCTTCCTGCTCTGTGGTTGGGCTGTCCCCTTTGTAACGAGGCAGCTGACACACAGGAGTCTGATACGCCACGTGGTGAGCCCTTTCCTGGTTCCCTTTCCTCACTCGCCCTGAAAGTAACGTGAAGGACTGTGGGCAAAAGCGCACAAGGTCATCCCAGAAGGACACGGCGGCGAAGACCGCGGAGGACCCTGGCCCGGCTTCCCCGTGTCAGTGCCCCCTCCCACGCCTCGCCCTCTGCCCTGTGAGCGTACGAGGGCTGTCGGGGGGGAATCCAGCCATCGAAGCTTGTGTTTCTCATAGTACACGGCTGGGTACTTTCCGGACAGCCCTCGCATGTGACAACGATTCAGCAGACGTGTTTTCCTTCTTCTCTGGGACTTAGCACTTTGCAAAACGGGATTTTTATTCCCCCCACCCCAATCTCTTACTGACACCCCTCTCGATCTCTCATCTGTAACAAGAGAGTCAGGATAAAGGAGGTGAGATCGATGCCGTCCGTATCAAGTTGGGAGCAACGCGACCGCACGAAGTACAAAGCCCGGGCCGCACTGGAAGAACTGCCCTGGGCCACACGTAAAATACACCAACCCTAACGACAGCGGATGAGCTAAAAATGAAAACTAAAACTAAGGTCATAAAGCACCCCGGCACGTGCTAAGAACTCGTGCTGGGCGGCGTTCAGAGCCGTCCTGGGGCGCAGGATGGACACGCCTGCCCCACGTGGGTTCCGGCCTGCTCGTTAGTGCCATTGCCTCTGCTAGCACTCTCGTCCGGGAAGTAGGCTTTTTGGGAGAGAGAAGGGGGGGAAACAAACGCAACTGGGGGTCGGGGCTGCGGGGAGTGGAGCCTGGAGCCCCCATTTCACAGCTTTCAAAGACCCAGTCCCAGCGGAGCGAGCAGGAGTCCGACAGCTGACTTCCAGCAGACCGCCCCGGGGCTTGCCCTCGTGGGTTTAGGACAGCCCAGGCCCTCGTGCCCTCCGTCGTGCTGTCCTGCACTGAGCACCAACGACCTGGCAGGCACTGTCCTCATCCTTGCAGCTGCACTAACTGATTTAAGCGTCCCCACAGCCTGTGAGGTAGGAACTGTCATCACGCCCCTCTCACAGGGAATGGAATGAGGCTCAGAGACCGCAAGCCACCTGCCAGGGCCGCACAGCAAGGACGCGAGGGAGCAGAGATCGGAGCCTGTCGACTGGGGGGCAAACCATGTTCTGTAAGCTGCGCCCCCTCGTGCCCCACCCCGCATCTTCAAGGAGCACGTTCCCCTCCCGCCTCCTTTGTTCGCACCTTCCTCCAAAAGGTGCTGTGACACTGAGCACGTATATAAATCAGTTGCAATCAGCTGTATTTCTCTCCTGATGTTAAAGGACTCATAAAGGAAAATGCACTTGTTTCAAACATGCTTTTCTGACACTAAATCAACTCTCCACTGTTGGTGGAGTTTCTGCACAAATTGAGCTGGGCCCTCGTGAGACCGAGGTTTACTAGCATAAATCCCGGCTGGCAGAGGCTGTCTACTTGGATTAATAGAAAGAGCTGATTTGGCGGCTAAGCGTGCTGGGGGCCAGGGGGACCTTCCTGACTTTAAGTTCAGGTCAGAGGGACATTTGGCGACTCTCTTTCCCATGTGTGATGTGGAGGACGGCAGGGCAGTAGAGCGTGGGCTGCTCTCACCCCATCCCACCCCACCCCTGTACCCCCAGGAAACCCCAGCCAGAGTTACTGTCTTCTGAGGAAACATCCAGGCTTTCTAATAATAAAGTCATAGGAATGAGTTCTCGTGGGACAGTCATCCAACCTGACCCAAACGCAGCTGGTTAACCTGCCACAACCCGCAGAAGGGCCGCTGGTTAACTCTGTTACTCTGAACACACTGCACTATTTCTCATCTGCCTCGGTTTCTTTTCTTTGTATCTAGGCTGATCAGACGTCCCATTATAAACGGGACAGAAAACAACCGGACTGGCCCATTTCAAACAGTACGTCTCGTCAGCCTGGTCTCAGGGGGCTAAATTCAGGTGTCAGTAGGCTGTCCCTGCGTTCCATTTGAAATGAGACAGTAAAGGACACTCCTGTGCCAGTTCACATGGTACATCTGGACAGCCTGAGAGGCAGGCATGTACAGCGTCACTAATGATTCAGTGTAGTGAGCACAGCATGCCTGGGACACTGTCACCAAGGCTTTGCTTTGGCCCACGGGATCTTTGCGAAGGCTTAGCCCACAAGGAGCTGTCTGAGAGGGTCCTTGGTGGGGAAGTGGGATTGCCAGGCAGAGAACGTGCAAGCAGACGTTCCAAGGAGAGTCAGACTGAGCTGGGAAAGTGCCTGAAGTGTTGGGAGGGGTGAGCTGTTTTGTGGGGCTCCCTTTCTCGCCAAGGTTCTCACCAGGGCAGCGAGTGACATCGTCAGAGCCGCATGTAGAACGTGAGCTCAGGCAGCAATGTGGAATGTGTTTCCAGGCTGTTCTGGAGCCCTTGGCAGCAGTCTAGGAGAGGCTCATGGGTGAAAAACTATTTCAAGGCCAAGTGTGGTGGGGTGGTGGGGAGCGGGAGAAGGTGGGAAGGGTGGTGAGGGGACAGGTTGGCCAGATTCCAGACAGTCTTCAAGGTAGAACCTTTGCTAATCACCGGCTAGACATTACACCTTAATTGCAAGTGTCCCTAAGAACTAAATATTGACTGAGCTTGCATCTTCGTTGCCTCAGAAGTGCAAGATTTGTAAAATTCAATGACACACATGATTATTCAACACACATTATCTGCTGACTGTTCCAATGGAGACAGAGGAGTTTAGTTGAAGTCAACAAGAGTAGAATCAACAACAGGCATATAAATAGATCCCTTTATAATGAATTTACTGAGCTTCCCATGCTTCTCACTTTATCTGTTTTATCCAGATTGGCCCTCATCTCGGTAACAGCCCACCGAAATGGCTTAGAAAGTTTCAAAATGTACTCAGTCAACTGTTTTGTCCACATAAAACGTGAGACTGGACTGATTGGAATTAAATGATTTTTCTCCTTAAATCTCTTTTTTGCTTTTCTCATGGCATTGTGTGGATAGATAATGAAATTATTGCTTCCATCATCCAAGAAATTATAGCAAAGAGCGGGCATGGCCTTGCAAAAATGCTCCACGAATGGTTCTACAGGAGTCTGGCGGGCTCCCCCGGGACCCACCACGGTGCTCGGCCCTCGGCGGGAAGCAGGCAGCCCGCGACTGAGGGCAAAATCGCAACCCATTGGCACAGCACATATTTTTCCAATATAAAAGCAAAGGGAGAATCTGTAAATAAATTGACTATATATAAATGTCCCTTTATATTACTGCCTCCTCTTTCCAAGGGGAAAACAACAACAGCAAAGATTTCTTTTCACGGCCCTCGTAGAAAAATATCATTGCTTCTGGGTAATTTTGCAGGAGCAGCAGCAGTCCTTCTATATCTATTTAAAATACACATGCAGCCCCCCCAGCCGGACCCCCATGCACAAATGACTGGGGAACTGGCGGCAGCCCCTCTGCAGGAGCAGCTGCCACGTAATTACGACCTCTCGTCACACGTGTGGGGAAACAAGTTGTGGCATTTGGAAAAGGTCTGCAAAAATAGGTGTCAGACCTTAACTAATAGTGATTGTCCTTCCATTCTACTATAATTTACATTTAATTCACACATTTCATTTCCATTTAAAATATGATTACAGTGTTTTGAAGCACATCTCACCTGTCCCCTCGAATTACAGGGAAATGAAAATAACAGGGAGCAGCAGGCAGCAGGCAGGCTGCTACAGCCCTTGGCTGCAGGGTCGCCAGCTCCTGCCTCCGAGGTCGGAGCGGGACCACTGGAGAGAAATGGGGGCCGTGGAGGAGAGGAGGAGGGCAACAGACGGAGGGAGGAAAAAAGTGAAAGGACAGGGGTGCTGGGGTCCAGGGGAGGAGCCCGTGTAGGGAAGGGTGGTTCCAGCCTTCTGGGGGCTCCAGAGTGCTCGCCATACAAATTCATAATTTTCTGGCCGAGTGCCCACCTTTTACTCCATTTATTTCAGGTTCACGACCTAACGCTAAATACACGCAGCAGGAAGCAGGTGCCTGTTCACTCTGGGGCCTGTGTTTTCCTACTCTGGAGGCAACAGAAAGGAGAGGAGAGGTGAAGGCAAAGGCTGCAATGCATGGACTCAGAAAAGCCAGACAGCCTGCTGGATACACAACGCCCTTCCAAATACACCTGCTTTCCACCTCCATCCTGCACCTGGAGCTCTGCAGCTGTTGGCAGGGGGTGAAAATGTGTCCGCGTGCTCCAGGTCACAGGAGCTATTTATGTAACAAGATTCTTTAGGACTTCAGTGACCACGTTCCTCCAGGTGTAGCAGAAGATGGGTTTGCCCTATCATGAATCCCAGCCAATGGCACCTGAATTCACCGTGGGTGCCTGCTCAGGGACAGAAGGAAAGGGCCCTTGTTTGTTCACAACAATCCCCAGATGCTGCTCTAAAAGCCTTGGGAAAGTCCATGCACATAACTGTAGGCTCAAAAAGTGTTTCTAGAGCACCGACTGTACAATAAGTACCAAATAGGCGGCAATAATTTTAAATCTTCACTCTCCTCAAACTTCCTAGGCTCCACACCTCCCCTTTAATGTACCTCTTATTTCCCAGAGGGACAAATTGGACATCAACAGAGAACTCCCTGTGTTCCTATCACTAAGCATAAAAGCTACTTATATGCCTACCCTATGCTCTTTCCCTTCCGATACAGCAGAATAGCTATCCATTCTCTCATAGGCCAGTCCATATATCTGGGCTTTGCGTCTCATACTCGCCCACCTTACCTTTTTTTCATATTCATTCTGTTTATCACTTCCTTTCTTGTATATTTAATCTCTTCTTGAATTGGGTTATTCCCAGTGGCTTGAAAACATATAGCAGACTTTCAGATCAAAGAGAGAAATACTTTCAACCCCTCACCTCTATCCAGCTTGGAACCACTCACTCTCTGGCCATTCAAAGCAAATTGTTCAAAAGCGTTGTCTCCACTGGGGCAGAACGGGTGTGTTGCCCAACAAACATCATATTCTGCTTCCTACTGCAGAGAGTTGGTGTCCCCAGGCAGAGACTGTATTTGCCGCCTCCCTTGCAGCTAGGTATGGCCATGTTATTAGGTCTACCAATGAAATAGAAGCCAAAATTGTGTGTAATGTCTAGGAGAAAGCTTGAAGAAGTAGCTGTCCTCAGACTGCTTCCCCTTGGACAAGTCAGACGCAGAGACCTGCAATGATGAGGTCCCACTAGGTGAGGATTAACCATAAAAAGGACAGAGTCTGACTCCCTGGATCATATCATGAGGGAAAGTTGCCCAATGGCTAGGAACATCCAGAAACACAGCTGTTACAAGCAAAACATGTCAACTTCTACTTAGTGAAGGTGCTGAAACGTTGGTATTTATTTGTTGAGGTAGCTAATATTGCTTTAGCCAATAAACTGACCTCTCACTCATTCCGCAATCCACCACAATATGCTTTCCAATTTGTTCTTGGAAACAGATCTCTATAAAATCACTCGTGGTTTCTAGGTTACTAGACTCAGTGGATACTTTTCAGTCTCAATTTTGCCTGGCCCCTTCAGAATTTCACATAGTCGAACCCTCTTCTCTTCTTAAAAAGCTTTTTCCTTCCTGGTTTTCACAAAGCTCTTTCAACTTTCTGCCTTTCTGTCTGGCTGCTCCTCAGTTTCCTTCATAGGCTCAGGTTCAGCTACTAATCCCCAAACTCAAAACACTTGACTTCTGCTTCTAACCATGTTGAATTAACTGGAACTAGACCTACCCACCTGCCATAAACAACTAGAAAATTGGAAACATTGCATTTAAAATTAATATCAGACATTTGAAAATAGGCAGCACAGGACCATGATCCCTAAGAGAAGGGAACAAACCAGGTGAGCCTACAATCACCCCAACTTTTGCCAGAAGGTACTTTCTGGATTGTATTAAAGGAAAGAAAAATAATAGCAGAGTACAATGGTTCCATTGAGTCCATGAGACAGAAATTGGGAGGCCGAGGTGACTTGAATTTGCAAAACAGACCATCGGAGAAGAGGGAGCTACATAGAGAAAGGGGGTCCTCTTGAGCCTTGCGCTGGATACTAAGGTAAGGATCCCCACTCCCAGTAAAGGATAACCATCAGAGTGTGTAAGCTAAACAATTTCCAGAGCTCCCAGAAGACCAGGATGTGTTCACGTTCCAATCAAACAGGCTGGTAAGACCTTGCTGAACACTTTGGAGTAGAGACTCCAAAAAAAGTCATACCAAATAAGCACAAATGCGCTAGCTTTAGAGTAAAGGCTACTCCAAACCTAACTTTATGAAGCTTACACACTTTAATGGATTGAAGGGATCCACACAAAATTTCACTGCAAGCCAAGACAAATTTTACGTTCTATAAATAAAAATGTTTAAATTATAAAACAACTCACAAATTGGCAGAAAATTATATACATCGCAAAGGACTCAAATAGAATAGAATAGCACTACAACAAAATAATTTTTAAAACAATGAAATGATGGACCAAATAGTCGAGCAGATACTTCTTAAGACTCTTAACATTGTTACATCATTAGAACAATACAAATTAAAACCACTAACGTATACCATCACATACCAAATAGGCTAAAATACAGATGACTGACCCTATCTTGTATTGACAAGGACGTGTGGCAGCTAGAAATCTCATATTTTTGGTGAGGTGAAAAATGATGCAACAGCTTTGGCAAACTCTGGGCAGTTTTTCATAAAGTTTGCATTTAACCTAGCACTCAGAAATTTCAGTCTTAGGTATTTATCTAAGATAAATGAAAACATATGTCCGCACAAAGGCATAGACATGAATATTCATTGCAACGTTTTATGTAATAGCAAAACCTGGAAAAACTACAGATGTTCATCAACGGGTGAATGGTTTACTCAATCTAAGGCATAGCCACACAATAAAATTCTACCAATAAAAAGCTTAAGCATTTGATACTTTCAATAGCATAGATGAAACTAGAACACAATTTGCTGAGTGAAAATAGACATACACAAAAGAGTACATACTGCATGATTCCATTTCTACAAATTCTAGAATAAGCAATATTAGAGTTTAGTAACAGAAGGCAGATCAAGTGGTTAATTGGGGCTCATATGAGGGAAGGGCATCTACTGACTCCCTATGAGGCACAAGAGAAATACTGGGCATGGAAATGTTCTGTATCTTGATTGTAGTGGTGGTTACATGGGAGTATATAGTTGTTAAATCTCATCCAATTATCCACTTTAAATGAGTGTGTTTTATTGTATGTAAACTATATTATACTTTAATAAAGTTGACTTCCAAGTTAAAATAAGCCACCAAAATTTTTAAATTTAACGTGGTTAAAGCTCGAAAGCTTTCTTTATATTTTCAGAATAAAGACCAAATCTTGAATGTGCTTCATGAGATGCTGGGTGGTCTAGTCCCCTGTTCGTCCGCCCAGCACCGCTGGCCCCTTCACCTCGGAGAGGCTGCCTTTCTTCTCCCTCTGGAAAGGTCAAGCTCTTTCCAAATGCCAGAGCTTTATTATTTTTTAACCTGGATTAATCATAATTCACAATTCATGATATACTCTCATTATGGCATATACATGGCCTACTTTACTTAGGCAACTACTTAGGTTGTTTGTTTTGTTTTGTTCAGTTCCATTTCATTTTTATAATGGCTCTCCTCCCACTGAACTCTTTCTTCCTAGGCAACCGCATCGGCTCTCACCACTTCATTCACCATCTGCGTAGTCATGACTTCCTTGTACGTGCCCAGCTCACTCACATCCCGTCTAAGTTATGGAGCCCTATATCCAGCTGCCCACTGGAGGTCTCAAAAACATCCCAAATGCAAAATCGAAAAAATCACACTCCTTTCCTAACCGGTCTCAGTAAACATCCACCATCTATTTATTTCACAAATAAAACATAAGCATCCTCACGGCCTCTTGTCCTCCTGGTCCAAATGCAATGCAACAATAGCAATTTTACTTACCAGTTCTTTAAGTTCCTTTACTTCTCTCATCCTCAAGCTACCGTCACCTCTTATCGAGACTGTTGATAGCAGTCTCCCAAACGAGCCTTCCCAACATGTGCTCTGCCCACCACTGATGAAATGTCCACAGTGCACCCAGGACGAGATTTGTGAAGCAGAAATAGCATCGTGTCAGTGAGTCTCCTACTCAGTCGCCAGTTCACAGGGACACGAGGAGTGCAGAGGCTGTGCTGGGTGACTCCGTGCCTTATTAACTCATGAAAAGGAGGCCACCACACAAAAGGCGGTTGGCTTTATGCACCAAAGGCCTTTGTTTTTACGGACCCAAAAAACATTTTGGAGAATGATGGTGACTGAGGAAGGGGCTCTGGGAGGCGGGGGGAGGGGCAGGTGCATGATGCGCCTGTTGCAAGGGTTCATTTGGCAGGGTCGCTCCTTTCCCACGTAGCGCTTGGAAAGCCCGGACCGTTCCACCAGACCTCGACTCGGCCGCCCTGCATTCCGGGCCCTCGGCATTGGCATATGCCGGCCAGGTCCTCCAAACAGGCCGATCAGAGACACTTCAGGGTCATCTGACAGGCCCCCTCCTTTGCCGTAAGCATGGACACGTCCAAGCTAGATTTCCCACAGGCAGTATTTCTTGGGTTCTTCTTCATTTCTGCTAAGCAAGATGGGAGAATGTCAGGGGCATTATCCTGAAATGCTTTTTCCACCAGGCGCCCCTCTGCGGGCGAGGGCAGGTCCTGGGAGCTGCTGCCCAGCCACCAGGGGGCAGAGCGGGTCTGGCGTAGTCTTGTTCTTCCTCTGTTGTGGGGTCGGATAACATCCTGGCCATTCTGAAAGGTTATTGCCCCCTTTAGGACCATGGGCCTGGGTCCTTTTCACTGTGTTTACCCAGTAATCGTTACAGCAAGCGGGGCACACCTGTTCCCCAGGCCCATTAGACGCCAAGTGGCCCCACTCCGGCGCGGACGCGTGCACGACAGCGGGCCTTGGCACTCGGAGCGCACTGCAGCAGCAGGGAGCATGTGGCGCCGGGGAGACCGGGTGGTAACCTTGAACCATTGCACCGACTGGCTCGGCCCGGGGAGAGGGAGGCAGGCAGTGTCTGCAAGGGGGCTGAGGCTCAGAAGGAACGTGCCCAAGGTCACACTGCCAATTAGTCATGGAGCGGGAGCGCCAACCACAGAAAGCCCATGTGTCTGGCTCCAAGCCCACACGCCCTCCCCACCTTGTTCTGCCTCGGAGCTGCCAGGGGGAAGGAGGGAGGTGGGGAGAGGAGGGAAGCCTTTACCATGGAGTCAGAGGTGTGTGCCCCCACAAGCCAAGGGCTCTCTTTGTATCTTATCTCCATGCGAGAGAGGCCCGCGATGGAGCAGTTGGGAGCGATCCCAAGTCCTGGGGGATGAAACAGAAAGAAGATAATGGGTGGTTCCTCTAACTCATGCTTTGAGCTTCCTCCAGCAGTAAATCCCACTCACTGGTCTAATTCCTCACACTGTAAAACCCCAAGGGCATTCTGATTCTGGGATGAAAAGAACGAGATCAAATGTTCCCACTGAGGCTGCCGGCATCCCAGACACCCATGTGGGGGGAGGCCGGGGAGGGGGCCCCTAGAAGGGCTTGCACAGTCCTCCTGTTCGGTGTGTCAGAGCCATAGCCCAACACAGATGCTGCTCCTGGCCCCCGCGACGCACTTTGTCACCGGCTGCCTCTTGCTGCAGGTGTGCGTGCTTCAGCTGGAGGAGCCCGGGCATGGAGATCGCTCTCCCTGTGCCCATATATTATCGGTATTTTTTAACATGTCGCTTTCCAAGCAGGTAATGCATCTGCAGAGACAGTGATCTTTCATCGGGAGATTACGATGATTTGTGTCCTCTGTCGAAATCCCAGCATAAATTTCAGAGCCAGCGAGGCACCGGCTTGTGGCGGGGGCTGCGTCCTGAGATGCAGCAGGCTGTCCGTGCACAGCGCTGGCCGTAGCCATTCGTCCTGATTAGGAGAAGGCTGTGAAATTCCTCCTCGTGCCTCACCTCCTGGATTTTTTTTTTTTTTTTCAAATTGTTCTTCCCACAGGTCACCTTTGCTGCTGGGTACAAGTCTCAAGTTATGCTTCTCGGGCTGGTCTCAAGCAAAGCACTGAAGCAATTCAACTGCCAGAACGCCCGGTTCTGCTGAAATTAGCAGGGTGGCTTGGCTCATGTCACCTAAGGCTCCCAGCTTCAGTTTCCAAGTGGTAAACTGGAAATTCGAATCCCTACTTCACAGGGTTAATGGGGGGATTTTTAAAAGGGGGGGGAGCATAAATGAAATTCCTCTTCCCAGGGTACTCAGAAAACTGTAGATAAGACCATGAATTCATCCCCAACCTAGTCTCCAAATCACACACACACATACACACACACACACACAGACACACACACACCCCTTAGGCCTATCCTGTGACCCTCATTGGATGGCACCTACCATTAGCCCCAGTTCTCCCAATAGCTGCTCTGAAATTCCCCAAAGTGTCTCTAAATACGATGACTACAAAGTCATCTTGCTGTGTATACTACCTTGTCAGGCTGCCATAAGTAAGTACTGCAGACTGGGGGACTCAAACAACAGAAATGGATTGTCTCACAGTTCTGGAGGCTGGAAGTCCAAGATGAAGGTGTCAGCAGGGTTCGCTTCCTCTGAGGTCTCTCTCCAGGGCTGCGCTGGACTGTCATCTCCTGGTGTCTTCGCCTGGCCTTTACTCTGTGTGCACCTATGTCCCGATCTCTTTCTTATACAGGTACACGTCACATTCGATGGGGCCTCCCCACCTCCCAGCCCCCAGCAGCCTCATGTACCTTAACCACATCTTGAAAGACTGAATTGCCACATACAGTTCATTCTGAGGCACTGGGGACAGGGCAGGCGGGCAACAACTTCAACACAGGAATCTGGTAGGATTGCAATTCAGCTGCTAACACCGTGTCATCAAAGTCACAGATACATGTCGCATAATTTTAAGGAAGTCTCAAAGTCAGACCAAGAGTAATAGGGGCTCCCCATCTCCAAAACTAACACTGTCTTTCTTCTGCATCATGATAATGCTCTGTTTTCAGAGTCCTGTCTCAGTCATTGCATGGCAGCCATTGCATACTGACAAATGGAAAAACTGAGAAGGAAATGGAGAGCAAGGACTCACTCAGGGTCACACAGGTAGGTGTGAGTGGTAGGACGAGGTCTGGGACCTCAGCATGTGGCCCCAGCCCATCCCAGTGTGTGACTCTGCACTGTCACCTGGGGCAGGCGTTCACCTCTGGAAGCACAGGCCGAGGAAGGCAGACGGCCCCACGTCAGATGCGTAAGTGCCTGCAGGGCAAGCCTGCCGCCTGTGACGTGTGGCTGGCCTGCTGGCTCGCCCTGTCCCTCTCCCTTCCTGCTGTGTCCAGCACAGAGCTGTGCGTGCTTGGAGCAGTAAACGCTGCCCACCAGCTCGCCTGGGCAGGGTAATCGTGCTGACCCAGGAAGCCTGCCCTGACGCTGGGCCTGGAGGAATCACCTGCCTAGATCTTATTCGGGGGTCACTTTGTTCGTTTCCTTAATAGAAGACGCTTTGTACCTAACCCTTTCTGTTGCAGAGAGCAACGGGCCAGGAGGTACGAGCGAACACTTGTGCTGCTTCCTGGACAAACACAGGAAGAGGGGAATCTGGCTGGTGGTGTAAACACTCTAAGAGGCAGGGCTGTGAAAATTCACGACCAGCAGGGGCCCTCCCGACTAAGCTCTGGAGACAGAAGGTGCAGACAAGGCACTGAAGACCTCAGCTACCACACCACTGTGCCCAGAAATGGCTCTGCATTGAGACCCCTGGCCCCAGGGTCTATAGCCAGCTTTGTTTCAAATCCATGTAAATAGATAAATAGACAAATGAATGAATGAATGAAACACGTGTATGTATTTGCATATGTATAGGTATATAGTTATCTCCCCACAGTGGTAGTATTTGCTCTTCTCCACTAATCTCCAAATTCCTCAAAACTTTATTCACCAGAGTGCACGGATGTTCTGGGAGGACAAGTACTTATTTTTAGTGGACTTCTTGTGGGTCAAGTGGGAAGCAGCAGAGTGACAGGGAGAACACGTAGGTCCAAGACCAGTTCTGCCTTCGGCCCACTTTGCCATTGGCCAAGCCCCCGCAGGTCAGTGTCCGCTTCCTTGGAGAGGCCGAAAGCCGCCTGACAGGACGTGGAAAAGCCTAGGCTTTAGGGTCAGACGGGCCCTGTCCACATCTCTTACTAGATATGTGTGACCTTGACCCCACTGCTAAGCTTCTCATAGTGGATCTCCCCCTCGGGAAAAATTTAAAAAGAGCTAAAAACGCCCGTCTATCGGTGGGTGCCGTGACAGGAAGTGACGCAGCATTGGCAAACGTGCTCATCGCCTCCCCTTGGCATCGGCTCGTCCTTGTCCCTCCTTGCAGAGCCTTGTGGTAAGAGGGGAGGGAAGAGCAGAAGGGCGGGCTGGTGACAACTCGAAGCCAGCTGATGGACTCGTGTGCTCCAGTGCTACCACAGCCACCACCCAGCCGGCTCGCTCTGTGTATGGCAAAGCCCCAGCCTCCCCATTCCTCCTTCCTCCTGCCTCCTGGGCCTGGTATGTCCAAAGACAACTACTCAAAGCCCTGTGACCCCCGCGCAGCCAAAGACCACCGGGGGAAAGAAGATGGCTCTGAGGCTGTGACCAGGCGGGCTGGTACTCCCTCCGGGCCTGGACCTGGCCATGACAGCAGCATCCCATCCACGCCACGTGGATCACAGCTCAGCCTTCCTCAGCCTCCCAGTCCCAGGGGCAGGCCCACCTTAAACGGTCTGGCCTTCCGAACACTGTCTCAGGGCCCATCAATTGGACAGTGGATGAGGCTGGATGAGAGCCCAGGGTGGGGAACAGACTGGAGGGAGGGAGCAGAGAAAGGTCACTTTAATAGAGGAGGATTTGGACTTGGACTGCACTCAGCTCTGGCACCAGCAAGAAAAGTTTTCAAACAGCAGGAAGCCTGTGTCTCGTTAAAAGAAGTGTTTGAAGATTGAATGAATACATGCCCGGTCCCCAAGCCACGCCCAGGGTTTGCCCACATTGGTGTCCCGTCTCCCTCCTCTGTTTTACTGTCGTTCTTTGTACCTCTACGACTGGCCAAAATCAGCCGAAAAGTTACTCATTCTGGTTCTTCAGTGAACTACGAGTATACGTACTTAGAGGGTGGAGACTAATTGTTGAGGTTTGAAACTCACAAAGAAATTGCTCACTAATTGTTGACTGGTTTACTTAACGATAATCCGTATGTCCCACCGAGAGCCCTGCCACTGAGTTCTCACGGGCCTCCAAGTTCCTGGGGCATTTACTCTCGATTAAAGTCATCCTTGGAGCACTTAAGTGAGATGCTTCCAGGCCTCCAATTTCATTTGTTTATTTATTGTGTAATGGCCAAGTACAGATAGTCCCGTAGGACTTAAGATTTTTCAGTCTTCCGATGGTGCAAAAGCAATATGCATAATAAATTACATGAGCTATTCAACACTTGGTTATAAAATAGGCTTAGTGTTCAATGATTTTGCCCAATTGTAGGCTAATGTGTTTTGAGCACAAAGTAGGCCAATCTAAGATATGATGTTCAGTAGGTTGGGCGTCTTAAATGCATTTTTGACGAGATATTTTCAACTTACAATAGGTTTACCAGGATATAACCCCATCATAATTGGAGGAGCCTTTGTACTTGATCTTCAGCGTATCCTACCAAAAAGGTGTTCTCAGAAGTGTTGCTTCACTCTTCTGTCCAGCCTCCTCATCGTGTGTGGGACGCATTTCAAGAGCAACCCCAATCTGATTTTTAGTTTTTTCTTTTTGATCATTCAAACCATAGCAAACAAGCCCAGAAGGTAACACTTGCAAGCCTGTCCAGGGTCAAAAGTGGGGTCAGAGAAGCTCGGGGTGGGGAGGGACTCTGAAATCCACGTGAGGCTTTCTCCGTGTTGTTACGACCTCCACCCCTGGTGTTGGAAGAGAAATACCAGACCCGTGATCCACACCGTGTTTTCCGTATCAGCACTGACTTCCATGACATTTGCAAGCAGAGACTGCCCACTGACAAGACTTTGCTGTGTGTAATAGCCCACAAGTCAGCCAGAAGAGAAACAGAAAAGTCACTTCTTATTTAATCGCAAGCACACATGTAGCGGTGGGAGAGCACACATCCCCCCACCCCCACCTTTGTTCAGGTAAAACGCCAAACTGGGCCCTGGACAGGGCAGGCTGCAGGTGCATTCTCAGAAAGAAAAAACAAAAAAGCAAAAAACCAGTATTGTTTTAAAACAGCACGAATGAAACTCCCCACCCACACAGGCCTCCTCTTACCCTATGCCTCCACCACACCCTTTCAGAGGGACGCTTTGATCAGTATCAGCTCCAAGGAGGGGAGGGCCAGTGGAGGAACAAGACGGGAACACTCAGTAAACAGTATTATTAACCCATAGGCTGGCCATAAATCAGGGCAGGAAGGTGACCTCAGCAGGCTGGAGTAATCCTGCATGTCAGGATGAATTTATGAGGCCAATTTTAGTGGCCTGCGTGACCCAGGCTCCTTGGAGACGTCTCGGTAACAAATCCAATCCACTTCATTTATGAGCTGTGTGCAGTGTCAGCCACAGGGTCCAGCCAGAGCGCCCTGACCACCTCTCCAAGAGGGCACCCCGGAGCGAGCGCCCTGGGGGATGCAGTGTTCCCAATCCGTCCTGACTGTCACTCCCTGCGAGCCAGCCAGACCCGCTGGAGGAGTTGTCGTCTTCAGACTGCTTGTCCTAGGTTCTCATGCTGGCTCTGTCCCCCCTGAGTGCCGGCACAAGGCCCTTCGCCTCTGCAGGCCTGTCTCCTCGCCGCAGAAGGAGAATGTGGGACTACATGTTCAACGCCAGCACCGGAGGCGTTTGGGAAAGGACAAATCCTGCTCTCTGCAGGACTTAGCATCTCATCTCTGGTCCCAACTGCCATATGCCAATACGCACCCCACCCAGTCATTGGATCGGCCCAAGTGCCCACGCCCTGCCCCATTTCCCCAGGGCTCTCCCTTGACAATTACTGGTAGATAGTACTCACGGTCCGTCTGGGGGCACAGACACCCCAGGTGGCTCTGCCAAGAGACTGTTTCTCCCTCCACTTCCCCACCCCAGAAGCAGAAAAGCTGACACTCCTTCGAGTGGCAGCTAGAGGGACCTCAGGGCCAGCCGGGAGGCGTCCAGTGAGCGGAGGCAGCAGGCAGGTGCTCTGAGCAGAGGCCCCAGCGGACCTGGCCTCACCTGGCCTCCATAGGCTCTGAGAGGTGGGCGGAAGGCATTTCAGCCTATTTGACTGTCCCTGTCATCGCAGGGTTTACGGATGGTTAATTTATTCTTTATAGCACCGTCATTGATGGCTGTTAAATCACAAATGAGAGCCAATAAAGGGTGAATAGCAGCTGAAATTACACTGTTTATATGACAGCAGAGTGCTGGCTAAAAGATTCATATGCTGCTGATGAAGTATGTTATAAATTTTAATTACCATAGTTTGTACAAATGACATGTTTGAAATGCTATTGAGTAATGTGACCCTGATAATGAAACTATAAAATAAATCATTAACTTTCTGAATGAGCTTTTTTATTTCAGTACTGCACAGAGTAAACTTTTCCATTTATTCCACGTCGGTCTTTCTAGGGCCTCTCCCTCTGCCCCGGCCGAACCAGCTCCTCTCTCCACAGGCTGGGGACAAGGAAGCAACCCGAGCCTGGGGACCCTGGTGAATGCTTGGAGGGGCAGCCTGATGAGGCCGACCCCACCAGAAGGGGCCCAGAGGCCGGGGTCGGAGAGTCAGCCTGGGGAAGGGGTCCTAGATGTGCACCTTACATAAACCCTGGACATTTCTCTCCTGTGGGAAGAAAGGATGTTTTTTGGAAACTGCAGACCCTCGAGAGCAAGCCTGTCCAACCCACAGCCTGCGGGCCTCCTGTGGCCCAGGACGGCTTTGAATGTGGCCCAACACAAACTTGTAAACTTTCTTAAAATATGATGGGATTTTTTTTAAGATCTTTTATTTAGCTCATCCTCTATCATTAGTATTAGTGTTTTATGTGTGGCCCAAGACAATTCTTCTTCTTCCAATGTGGCCCAGGGAAGCCAAGAGATTGGTTTTGCACCTGCTGGCAGCTGGGCACAGGGGCTGAATCACCCAGCAGAGCATTGGTGGCAAAGCCCAAGGCCTCAGACCCCACATGGGCGTCCGACTGCACAGTGGGCGAGGGAACCACCAGGAAGCGGGGCCCACTGTCCTGGCCCACAGCCCAAGGAAGAGTCTAGAAGAGAATAAGGCAAGAAGGTATGTGGTGGGGGTTCCATTGTTAAAGAACCCCTATTTCAGTGCCCTGGTCCATCACATGTATGAATTATCCCCTCACAGTACTGCCAAGGCACCAGTCACTGAGGTTAAACACATCTTGTAGAAAAGAATCGGAAGCACCAGGAGAAACCTAGAAGGAGTGCCACTAAGGGTCATATAGGGCCACCTCCTGCTCCAGAGGTCATTGGCCCCAGGTCTCTCCTGCTGAATCCTGCAGGACAGGAAACACACGGGTAAGTTTAGGACAACCTTAGCATCCTGGGATATTTGCACATCAAAAGAACTTCGTCATCCTTTAGTCCTGAAATTTTCGATGGGGGTAGAAAGGAGTGGAAAGAGAAAATGCAGCGGGAGGATATGACTCCCAGCCATACATACATTCCAGAAGAAAACATGAAGTTTGGAAAAGCCCCCGGGTGTCGCTTACAGACATTTTTAGGGCATGTCCAGCCCAGGCCTCTCACTCTGCAGCTTACAACCCACAGGATCAAGGGCTTTGCATTCAGTGTGGCCAGGCCACCTCCAAGCCAGCTGTGGACAGACGGCATCACTCACTGATGGTGATAAACGCAGCCAGCCTCCTCTCCATTCTCCTCTGGGGGAAGCATCACCAGGATGCCACAGGGTACGACATGCCTGACCTATTGCAATGTCGATTTTCCCATCATTCCCAGCAAAGCCAGGCTGGAAACATGCTTCTTTCCTGGAGCATGTTTCCAGGAATGTGGGGAGGTATGAACTTTAACTCTTCCCTTTGTTGGAGGAAGTCCCAGTGACGAGAAGCCTGACATCAGGATGTGCCCAGACCACTGCACCAAAGAGAGAGGCTCCTGGTCTGGAAGCTCCTGGCCCAGCTCCCTGCCACATCCACAGCCAGAGACACAAGGTTTACCCGGGGAGGACTCGGACCCACTGTGTCAATCTAAGTGGGTCCCTTCATTTCTCAGAGCTTTGGCTCACACATTCATAAAATCAATATGGCAGCCCCTGCCAGCTACTTCGATGGGTGTGAGGATCAAAGTAAATAATGAAGAGAGACTTCTAGAAAGATGGGAGAGTTTGGCATAAGAGCACAGACTCTGGACTCCTCATATTCAAGTCACAGCTCCACCCTGGATTAGCTATGCTGCTCAGAGAAGTTTTAGTCTCTTCTGCTTTGAGGTCCTCTGCAAAAGAAGGAGGGTGGTTGCTAGGATTATATGAGATAATTTTTGTAAACAACTAAGAAAAACACCAAGCATTATTTAAGTTATTATTATTATCCTCACTCTATAATGATACACTAATATAAGATGTCAATATTATGAAAAGAACCACAGAATGTTAAACCAGAAAGGGGACTTGAGAAGTCATTGAGTCCAATCTGCATCTTCTGGAGGCTCCTACAAGTGACCTGGTTTACCTGGAGTCACACCACCAGTAAGGGACAGAACTGAGCCTAGAGTAGACTCTAGGAACATTCTAGAACATCCCACTCAGCAGGAAGCTGCATTTTCTTCCTTATATACTACCCACCCATGAGAAAGCCCATGCTGAATTGAGTCCCAGTCCAGAGTCTCATGCTGGATGCACATGCCCAGGAGTCTCTATGCCTACGGCCTCACTGGGTCTGTCACTAGGAAGGACCGTGGGGGTCAAAAGAGAATCCTCTGCTCCTCATTCCACACCTGACCCCCAGAGGAGAGAGCCTGGGCAATCGAGAGCCACTGATGTGTCTCCTGCCTTCCCTGGTGGACTCCTGAAGAGTGGGTGGCACTGGGAAGGCCACCGCTCTGACTTATGAAACGCCACAAAAACATTTTCAAGGCGATGGCGCAAGCTGCCCTACTTACCATTAAGAGAAAGGACCACATTATTGCTGTTATAAACCATTGATTAAGGTTTATAATAGCAATAATCCCCTCGAAATTCATTGTTACTGCAGTTAATGACCAGTTTATTAGAGCGTTAACCATCCTTGGCAATGGGCTGAGTCGTTTAATGTGGGTAACGACCAATTTCTCAAGGATTATTGCTTAAATAACAATTCTTTGCGCGATGTACGCACCACCACAAGTGCGGATAGGGCTGGAAGCTTCTCCTCAGAAATCAGTGTTAATTATTTCCTCAGAGCTGCACCACCAGAGCCATACCTAGCAAACCCCAAAGTAACATTTCAGAGACACCAAAGAATCAAAAGTTGGACAAGGGCCTGGAGGTGGTCTGCACACTTTCCCGAGGAAGCCAGACCCAGAGCCACCACTGGGATATGTCCATCCTCCAGATCAAAAGCACCATTGGGGAACAGCGTCTGCCTCTTAGACGACTCTTTCCTCTTCACTTAGCCTCATTTCCAGAATTTTCTACCTGCCCAAAGCCCTACCCCCTCAACCCTCTGTAGAGATGCAGGGTCAGCCAAGGGGAAAGGGCCAAAGAATGAGAAGCATGACCAATCCAGGCTTCCTAACAGTCTGATACCCCGATCACTCAGGTCCTGGCAGACGTGGTAGAATAGGGCTGCAAGCAATGTGTGGTCCCCAACAGTTTGCATAGGGCCAAGTGCTGGTCCTCTGTGGCCACTGGCTGCTTTGGGGTTTGCTTCACACAGGAAAAAAAATTAGGGTTAGCTACATGCCTCATAGCTCACCTTAGGCTCTGAGAAGTCACTAAATACAGGGTCTGGCACAAATAACGTCCCCATTTTATGAACTGGTAATCTATACCAAACCCTTTATTACAAAATCATAATCACGTAATTCTGTAACATAACAACATCACATCAAGCACACTTTAGGTGACATTTTAGGTGAAATGTCCAAATTACTGTCCATCTCGTGCAATACATTCATGTATAATAACAGAGCCAGGGGACCTTATTATCACCTAGGCCACCTCCTTGTTTTACAAGTGAGAGCTAAGGGCCCAGAGAGGGCAGGAGGCTTGCCTAAGTCACACAGCCACTTAGAGAAGAGTAGGAACTAGATCTGGATCTCAGTCTTCCCATTATTGACCTCAAGACCAACTTTCTGGTCACACCCGAACCAAGAACTTGGTCTCAAGAAACAGCCAAAGGATTACTCACGGACCCATCAGGGAGAGAACAATAGCAAGACACCCGGTCCATGAGCACTTTAACAGGAGTCTCAGAAGAAGCCAAAGGTCTGGGTCCCCCTCTCCTCCCACTCCCCAGCTTTCCTTTTGTGCCTAACTAAATCCAAGCATTTCAAGGCATTAACTATTTTCTATCACTTTACATTAGAACTGGTATTTCAGTAACTTTTATTTTTTTGACATGATCTGAAAACGACTGATATGATTATACTCTAATTGCATTATAGTAATGAAAATAAATACTAATAAGGTATGAACCTAACATAATAAGATAGAAAATTGCTATCACAGTGCCAGGGCAGGCTAGAGAGAAATCTGCTGATTCGCTCAACGAACGCGTACGAAGGTCTTGGCATGGGTCAAGCGTGCAGGCAATTCCCTCCCCCCCCCCCATCGCTAAAACTTGGGGCAAGGACAGAAAGTGGGGCACCGCAGCCTGGTGTCCGGGAACCTACGAACCCTTGAACCTCCGTGTTTTGACTTGCCAGCAAGAATCATCCAATAGAAACAATGGCAAAGGGCAAAACACACATCTCTCCCGGGAGCTCCCAGTGGGGAAGTGCCAGCGGGTCTTCACTCCTCGTGTCTGTTAGACACCAAACCCGTGTTCATCTTTGGGGCCAGGTGAATCCACGGGGTCTGTAACAGCTCCCCCCATCAGGTGCGCAGAATACGCTGTAAGCAAAGCGTGGGGCCCTCTCCTGCTTCCTGGTTGAGACACCGGCCAAAGCTCTGACACCACAGTGATGACACTGGACCCCGTTTTCCCCAAGTTAGCATGCTAATGAGTCCAAATGTTGGCAACTTTCTTTTTTTTTTTTTTTTTTTGAGCCATCAGACTGAATCCGTGATTGTGTGGATTAGATTGATACTCTCACTAAATCACAATATTCAATATCTTCTATTCACGTTCCCAACCGTATTGCTACCTATGTGCTCAGAGGATATGATGACATTTTTACCTGCAGCCATGCAGGGTAGTAGTATCAATTACAGATCATGTGGAAGCTACATATTGGTCTGTTGTATCAAGCAAATAAGTTAAAATATGCAACGTGCTAAAAGAATGCCTGGCACATAGTAAGGGCTCAATGAATGTGTGCAGTTATTACTGTTGGCTATAATGCGATGCCTGCTAATAAATGTGATAAAGTCAGTCAATAATTCCCTATACGTAATTAAAAAAGAAATGCAGTAAGTCTAATAACTGAACGGAAACCAGTATAATTTAATTTGTTCTATAACTTTCTGAACTGTGAACAGTTACCGTGGAGTATAGCTACATCTGTTAATAAACGATATGATATATACAAATAATTTATATGAGGAGGATATAGAGTTTACAGATCACGACCGTCCTCACCTTCAACAGTGGCAAAATATCAAGAATATCTTCAGTCCACAAGCGAAAATCACTCTCCTCCACCAAGCCTCCCAAAATGTATCATGGTTTTCCTCTGAGTGTTTTCATTCCTCTGTGCCGAACTCAGTTCCTTTCTACACTGAGTGAGCATTTTCGGGGTGCCAGGCACTGTGCTACCTGGGCACTGGTGATGCGAAGAAGGATGGTATCATAGCATTCCCGCCGGGGGCTGGGGCCGCAGCTGGCAGACCGGGGGAGATGGGCACATAAGGGGCTACGTGCAATACAATGTGGTGGGCGCCACCCCCTCCGCATTGTGAACCAAGGGTGCGAAGACGAGGAGGGAGACAAGGACGGGCTGACTGCTCAGCCCAACGGAGGAGCAACTATTTCTGCCTCGGGAGAAGGGACCTTTCACCAGGAAGGTCATGTTTAAACTGAACCCAGAGTCATTTCCCCAATATGTGGGCTCAACACTTGTTTGGAGAATCAGCAAAGCAGAAACACAGAAAGAGAGAGAGAGAGAGAGAGAGAGGGAGGGAGGGAAGAGTTTAGCTTTGATGCACTTATTCAAAAATTTAATTAGGACATCTGAAGGGTGGTTAATTTCAGCATGCATGTGTTTAATGTCATTCTAAAAAATCTTCTTACTTTTATTAACGTGTAAAGAGGTGAGCATTCACACTTAGGAAGGGGATTGATGCACCCTCGCCGGATCTTCAAGAATTTAAACAAGACTTCGCCAGGCGGTGAAGGAGAAAGGACAAGCCAACCCAAGGGAACCCACAGAAACGTGTAGAATACCAGGGCCTAAAAGAGCATGGACATGTCCCTTGGACCAACCTCCTGCTTTGAGGCCGGCTTCAGACCATCCAAAAGGCTCGCTAGATGCTGCCTCACCACACACGAGGCTCTTTCCAGCGATGAGGGAAGAATTCGCACCCCACAGGGGAGCACCATAACGCTGAGAGGCACTCGAAAACGAAAAAGCGTGAGGGACACCGGGAACTAAGGTGACCCCGTAGCTTAGCCCCAGGAGGGAACCCTGGTTTCTCACTGCAGCTCTCCTTTGCTGGCTTCTGAACTTCCGCAAAGAATGCCACCAAGCCTCGCTGCCTCCCAGTGTCCCCATCAGAGAGAGCTGTCACCTCGACAGAGTAATTTTCCTTCCCTTTATAGAGATTTTTTTTTTTTGGAGAGGGGAGGGATTCTTTGGGGTGGAGGGCCTTGTTTCAAAGTGAGAGCACTGCGACAGAGCATTGCCTTACTAGTTTTGCTCTACGTTCAAAGACATTTTATTACTAGATTTTGACTGTCATTACTTTCCTTTGTCCTCCCAGCTTTGTTGGGCCCCTAAACCTTACTGGCTCAGGCGCTCGGTCCACCGCCAGCAATGACACGGACCCACCCTTCCTTGCCCAAGCCCGGCGCTTGGAATCTCGTTGCAAGTCACCCATGCTGGGGGGAAAGGGGGCTCCTCCACACTGGAGTCTGTTCTGAACGAAGAGTGCGACCCCGGACGCGGCCCTCCGATTTCCTCAGGTGCTCAAGGTCTCTGAGTTCTCCCAGGAGTCCCCTGGGTAAAGTAGGTAGTGGGTGAGAGGTCATAATTAAATTCCCACCCAGCGGGTTTGACAGGTACATAGCGTGCGGCAAGACGAACAGCCCCAATTCCACTCCTTAATTAAAATCATTTTTCATCCCGAACCTATAAAAGGCAGATGGGCCGTTTCGGCCGACCACAGATCGCGGCTCGGGGTGGAGGGCTGCGTGCGGCCCCAGGCCTTCCTTCTCCGCGCCCGGGGACGCGAGGCCATCGCGGTGCAGCCACGCTCCTTCCTGCCGCGTCCCCTGCCCCTGGCCCCGTCGCTTCCCCTGCGTTGCAGGATTCCACACCCAAGCAGGGCGGGCAGGGGGCAGCCGGCCTTCCGGGAGAGACGGGAGGCAGGGTGTCCCTTCTCCATTAGGCTAAAACCCCTTTCCACCCGGCTTTTCAAAAAGCAGCTCAGAGGGCAAGGCGGCCTTCGTGAATCTGCTGTACGAGTGTGCGTTCATTCAGGGCCTCCTCGGCTCCAAGTAGGCTGGCCAGGCGTCCCGCCGTAGACAGGACAGAAAACAACGGTCCTGTCCCGTTTCAGACCGGACGTCTGGTCAGCCTACGGACACCCTGGCTGTAGCCCGTGAGACCAGGCTGACCAGACGTCCCGTCTGAAACCGGACAGGGCCATTGTTTTCTGTCCTGTTTAAAATGGTGCATCTGGCCGGCCTCTCTAGAAGTCAACCCTTCAGAAGAAGCATGCGTGCACCGCCTGCCAAGAGGGGTGAGAAAACCGAAAGGGGTGTCTGCTTATCCGGGTTGCCACCTCCAGTGCCGCCCTCACCCCCGCATCCTCTGCAGCGGAGACACGCAGCCTGCTGGCCTGGTGCAGGAAACTACGGCTCCGTTCAGGGCGCTGCCGGGGTTTGCTGGTCCATCAGCCATCAGCAGCTCTGTGCTGGGGGAGGCGGGGAGTGAGAAACGACCCTTATAACCATGTGTTTTGTCCCTCTGTCTTCTCAGAGTCCTTCTTCCTCTGGGCAGTTCTCTGCTTTGCTCCCAGTGATGCTCTGCACCACTCAAAGGCAGGACGCCAAGCCTTTCCTCACTGCTGTCTCCTCCCTGGGCCCAGCGAAGGCCCTAAATTCAAAGACGGCCTCAAGAAGGCTGGTAGAACCACGTGAGGTCTTCCACCAGCTGGCCCCACTGCCATCGTGCAGATCGGTGGTTCTCAACCTTCCTCATACAGCTCCTCATGCTGTGATGACCCCCATAAAATTATTGTCATTGTTACTTCATAACTGTCATGTTGCTACTGTTATGCATCATCATGTAAATGTCTGATATGTGTTTTCCGATGGTCTTAGGCGACCCCTGTGAAAGGGTCGTTCGACCCCCAAAAGGGTCGCGGCCCACAGGTTGAGAACTGCTAGTGTGGACGCTCTCTCACTTTATGGCCTTTCTCTTTCTGGGTTCCCACCAAATGGTCTTATTAAATGTCAAAAAAAAAACAACAAAAAAAAAAAAACCTCACTTTTGTGAGTGGTATCAGGTGCCATAATAAACCTGAAGGAGAAGGGAGCCCAAGGCATTCACAAGACACTGTTAAGATTTAATTGTTCCACAGAATTTTAAGCAAGTCCTAGAAAAAAACTAGATTGCATGAAACCAAATTATGTTGCTCTAGGCTCCTCATTCATCTCACTTGCAGGCTCCCAGGGGCTGGAGCCAGCACTGCCAGCGTGGAGCGGGGACTTTCCAGCCCAGGCAGGGCCCCCGCTCACTGAAGAGCCTCCCTGTCTCCGTGAAGCAGGGCAGTTGATCAAAGTCTTCTTGACCCTAAAAATGCCTGGCTTCAAGGACAAAGCAGGCTGAGCAGGGCGGGAAGATGTATTTTACTGAACACAGGGCACAGCTTCTTGCTTTTTTCTCCAAAGGAAAAGTCCTGGGAGAGGGGAAGCTGGTGCCTGAGCCTGAGGGCTGCATCCGGGAACAGCAGGGACCCCCCGAGCAGTAGGCAGTGCTCCGGGGAGCTGCAGACCAGAGTCCTGGGGGCGGCAGAGTCTGGAAGCCTCCGAGTGGCTCTCTGCTTCTCACAGGCTGAGGGAACCTATCAATGAGGCATATCTGCTTCCTCTGGGCTCGGCCGCTCGGGAGAGAAGGAATCCTTCAGTCCCCGGGAAGAGCTTGCCACAGACGCTCCACAGACACACGTGGGCAGCACCAGCAAGCGCCTCGCCTGTCCTGTCACGGTGTAAAGAACCTGTGTCTATTCTGACCAGATGCTAGGCCAAAACTCAATGCAGAAATCCCCCGTGGGGCTGCGTCCTGTGCTCGGGCCTCTTTTGGAAATAGATGAAGGCTGTCCAGAAAGTATCCAGCCATGTAAGCTGAAAAATGGAGGCATTTGTGGCTGGCTTCTTTCCGGACAGCCCTCGGATTGCTGCAGAGGAGGCTGAGGTGAGGGGCTGGGGGAGATGGAGAGGATATGGGACACTGGCTGGCGAAGACCGGGAGGCCGATGAGTTCGGTGGAACAGCCCGTGTTAGGGGTGAGCAGAGCTTCCCTCCTAACCCTGGGAAAGTTACTTCTCTCCAAGCCTCAGTCTCTGTATCTGTGAACAGAGATAACAAGAGGTTCTGGAGGATAGCGTTATTGTGGTGATAAATAAAAGAGCATACCTAAAGTAGCTTGGGCTGTTCCTGGCACTTAGTAGGTGCTCGATAAATACTAGCTCTTACTTTAATAATAATTAATAATTATGGTCTGGAAGGCAACAGCATAGGGAAGGAGGCCATCTGGGCCTGGGCTCAATAGCCCTGACTGCATTAAAGGAAAGTGAGGCCCGGTCGCCTGCCAAGAGGCAGCTCCGTGACCGCCCCCACCCAACTCTCTCCAACAGGGCTCTCGCTTGAGTCCAAACTTGGTCCTGGCACCTTTCCAGAAGCTCAATTCAAGGGAACATTATAGCAATAATATAGCTCCTATTATACACCAGCACTTAGATAAGGAAGAAAAATGGCCCTGTGAGTCTGAGCCTCAATCTGTTTCAGAAAATCCCTGCCCTGAGGTGCTCAGACAGCCCGCCGCACACAGACTTCTGACCGACACGCCAAACTTGCAATTTCACGAGATTAAGGTGGCCGAGGCCTGCTCTGAGGTGGCGCCGCCGCGTGGCCCACGAGCCCAGCCTCTGCAGTCCGCGGACTGGCTGGGCCCCATCGCCAGCCACCTGTGTGGCCATGGGCAGAACCGTGGATTTGCCGTGGGATTAGAGGAGATATTTGCAGAACCCTGATCAGGCTGCTCAGAGAAAGGTAAGTGCTCAAGGAAGTAATGGCTTTGCCATTACGATTACCATTATTGTTACCGTCTTACTTTGAGAACATTGCAATGTAAACAAGCCTACACAAATAAACCGAATTCGCAGCTCTGGGCAGAGAGGGCCTCAAAGGGCAGCCAGTGACCAGAGTAGTCAGGCGTCCCTCCTGATTGCCTCCCTGTGCACTGAGAGCCTGACACATGTGGTGTCACTGCAGAAAGTTGTACTTTGGTTGTATCATGCTTCTATGTGTAGCACATTTCCAGACCCAGAATGATATATGATGATAGGAAAGGCCAGGAGGGTTTACAGAGGGCCTGTCACCACCTCGCCACACACACACACACACACACACACACACACACACACCCTAATTTGATAAGTGCGCTGGGGCAGGACTTCCACAGCGTTTTCCCCGACCCTAACTCTCCCCACACTGAGGATCCCAGTGATGGAGCTCCTGGTACCACAGAACCAAGGGCTGTGAGTACCCACGAGGTCCAGCCCAGCAGAAGTGGGCTCCCTGGCAGTGCCCGCTCTGCATCGGTACCCACTGGGCCGCAGCTCCTGTACTCCACACTCTGGCCAGTGTGGCAGGAGATACAAAGGCATGAAGGACACAGGCCCTGCTCTCAGGTGGCCCAGAGCCAGGCCAGAGAGGAAAGCGCACGATACAAGACAAAATGGATCTTAATACCAAAGAGGGCAAAACATCACGAAGGCCAAGTTCCATCCCTGTGCTGCTCGAGACAGACCCCAGCCAGGTCCTGGAAAGCCTCTCTGCGATGTCCAGTGCTTTGCGATAATAACGTTAATGGGTTAGAGTGGATTTTGAACCACATTTTCAATTATCCAAAATGCCCACTTGGATCGTGCCGGCGTCTCTTACACATCTGGGGAGTGTAGCTGCGCTTGGCTAATTTAACACGGAGCATTAAACCGAGCCAGTTAGGAAGGGGCGCCCCACAGGACCACCCATCAGGCTGCTGCCTGCAGCTGCCCTCCACCCCCCTCCACTTGTTCTGAGCAGGCCATCCCCCCTCCCCCATGCCCACCTCCCCTCCAACCTGTCCCCCAACTGCCACCAGCAATTTTCCAGATCGCTGAGGAGCTGATGGCTTGTTTGTGTCACACGACTAGGCCTTTCAGCTTCTGTTTCCATTTGGTTTTGATCTTCCAGGACAATGAGAAAGGAAAAGGAGACCTGTCTTCTAAGAGCAAGAGCTCAGTTGGGGTGTGTCTTTCCAACACAGGGGTGTCCCCCCAGATTCCAAGGTCAATCAGGACTAACTCCCAGGAGAGTCCTCCCACAGTGGTGGGAGTGAGGCCGGCACAGGTGGGGAGCTGCCATTTCTCCACCCCTTTGCAGGGGAGAGTGAGAACCCAAGGCCGTGACTGATATCGCAGCTGGAGGGAGAGAGGAGGGCCTTGCAGGCACCTGGGCCTTCCCATGTCATGTCATCACTGCCGCATGGGTCACTGGGGACCTGGCCCCTCTTTTCCACCTACATGTTATTCCAGCCATAAATCCAAGTGACAAGCTTGAACTTTCCTCAATTGACATGTTTACAAGGGAAGTCCACATTTGACAGGAAAATTAAGCCTATCAATCACTTAACGAGCTCGTTAATGAATGGTTCTCTGATCTCCTCTGGTAGCTGGGTTTATTGATTATGGAAGGGGCAGCCCAGGCCCCAACCCCTTCCCCCTGTGCTTTCACCCAGCTCCCCACCAGCCCCTCCTTCTACCAGATGCTGCTGCCCTCTGACCTCCCTCCGCCACCCCCAGCCCCACCTCCTCTCCCTGAAGCTCGGCAGAGGGTTCTGGTTCAGGGTTTATCGGGAGGTCAGACCCCCTCCTGGCTCTGTTCTCCGACAGAACAAAGGCAACAGATGCGGGCTTGGCCGCCCAGCACCCACTCGGCATATGGAAGCTATCTCCTCTGTCCCAGTAATTACCCAGGAGCTCGCTTGTTCAATGGCTTTGGTTTTTATTGCACAGAAACCAACCTATTCCCCAACATAAAACACTTTAACGGTGTCTCCCTCCGGGGTTTCTGGGAGAGGTCCTGTCAGGTATAAAATGTGCAGAACCCCTCTGACAGCCCACAGGAGCGAGGCCTTCACAATTAAAAAAGGGGGGGGGGGGCGGGCAGAGCAGGGAGGAGGAGAGAATGCCTGGTCGGAAGAGGCGGGCTTGCTGGTGGCAAAAAGGAGTTGGGGTCCCATCGTGTTTTTGAGGGTGCAGAACTTTCTGGAACATCCAACATGAGTGTTAAGATGACAGGAGGAAGAGCTAGGATTGGTTGAAAACACAACCAGTCTCCTCCTGTTCCCAACACACACAAAGGTGGGAAGTCAAAGTCCGGCATCAAGCATTTGTTAAGTGACGACTTTGTGTAAGAATAAATGCTAGATCACGCAGAGGCCTGAACTTTGCACATGTTCAGCTCATCTAAACAATATAATTCTGCTCGTGATGCTATCTCCAGAATATCAAAGCTACAGCCTTGCTGAAGGGAATACACTTGGACCCATGAGTCAGACAACAGAATGGAGAAACGAGCCATTACCTGGAAATGGATGGATCTTAAACCCAACAAACCCCTGAGCTCCTGTCCCTAGAAGTGAGGTAATGGAGACACTCCTGGGTTTCCTCTGTGAAACTTGTGCTGGGCCACTTGGAAAAGGTGGCAGAGCCTTAAGTGACCCTAGAGTCTTTTAGCTTCCCAGGGTGTCTTGTGTCCTCTCCTAAGAACACCAGTCGTTGAATTTGGAGGCCATTCTAATTCAGTGGGACCTTATCTCAACTGATTATACGAGTAAGACCTATGTTGAAACACAGCAGTACCTCCTTATTCCTGGGGTGTATGTTCCAAGCCCCCTGGAGCATACCTAAAACTGTAAACAGCACCAAACCTATGCAGACGGGTTTTTCCTAGACGTGCACAGCTTTACACCTAAAGGAAGCACTTTACTGATCCTCTCTGGCATATTCGAATTGGCAGAATCACTACTCCTACCTTTTAGGGTCATTATTAAGTAAAATACAAGTTATTTGAACACAAGCACCGCGAAACTGAGACGGGAGACCCGATCATGGCGGCGACCTGACCAGTGGGCGGGGCGTGGACGGAGGAGGAGCCGGACGGAGGGATGATTGGCGTCCCGGGCGGGCGGGACGGAGCAGGAGGGCGCAAGGTGCCACCACGCTACTCAGAACGGCACGCAACTTAAAATGCACGAATTGTTTACTTCTGAAATTTTTCATTTAGTATTTTCAGGCTTCCATTGGTCCTGGGTGACTGAAACCGTGCAAAGTGAAAACGCGGAGAACCGCGGAAGACCACGGTCAGGCCGTATTCCGAGGTTCCAGGTGGACATTCATTTTCAGGGGGAAACACTATTCAACCCGGAATAAAGCAGGTAAAACGGCAGAGGAGAGGGAGGCGCTCCCGACGCTGGGGGTGAAGGCCTTCCTGGCCTGGACCGAGCTGGGGCAATGGTGACGTGGGGAGCCTTTCCGCACAGCAAGAGGAAAGACAGAGGCGGGAGCGGGGTGCTGGGGGAGACGAGATGCACTGAGGTAAATTGCAAATACTAAAAAATATGAAGACGGCAATGTAAGTGTTTAAAATGTGCTCCAGGTAATTCCAAACAAATTTTAAAGTCATTTCCAGGCCATAAAATCCTCTGGCCTAAATCACCGGTTCCCATGCAGGCCCGGTGCTCAGGCTGCGGAACGTCCCCCCTAGACGGAGGCTGGCCAGTGGGGGTGTCTCCAGCTCCTCCGGCAGGTGCATGGTGGCTCCTCCCAGTGACGGGAGAGCAGCCCTGCTCAACTCCTCCAGGCACCTGCCTGACTTACAGATTGCTGGTGCTTTTCCCCCCTTCTCTGTCCTGCTTTCCCAGAAAGGTGGCTCAGTCGTGGGAAACAAAAGCAACAAGCCTCACCAATGTCATGCCCAACCTTCTGGGCCCAAGTCCCCTTCTTGGGGTCCACACTTCCCAGTCTCCTTCCAGCGCAGAGCCAAGCCCTCCATGAAAATGCTTTCCAAACATCAGGTGCGGGAGAGGTGGAACCCCTCCAACGTGCCCGTGTTGATGAGCACCTAGACCACCGCACGTTGCAGAAGTCCCGGGCTTCATGCTTCCACACGTCACTCCCAGCAGCGCACACCGTGGTGCTGGAGGGAATAAGAAGCGGGGCAGGGGCTGGGCAGGTTCACTCCAGAGCCTAAAGATAAACAAATGCCCCACCTGAGGATCCTAACGGGGTCCAATCAAGAAATCCACTATTTAGTAAGTTCCCATGGAATAGAAAGAAGTCGTGGGCACCAAGAGAAAGCACGGCTTCTGTGTCAGGTCCCATTTTTAGACCCGGCCCTGCTTGCCACTTACTAGCTATGTGACCTTGGGCTTCCATTTCATCTCTGCGACTTAGTGTCTTCATCAGTAATTTTTATAATTATAACATAATTTTGTAAGGTACTGGTCATGAAGGCCCTCAATAAACAGAATTTCCTTCTTTCCCTGTGGCTACTTATGTTGAATAATGTATTTTCCATTCATACATTGTTTGTATTTTGGGGTGAGATGGGAGATAGCAGTGATAGGGAGGTGGGGGAGTCGATGACCCCCCCTAAAGAATAAGTGACCAATGTGTAGATCCCCTCCGATGGTGCAACTGTGGGTTTCCTGGAACTATCATCTATAAACTGGGTTTTTCTGGGTTGAACTGCATTCAACAAATTTGCCATCTCATTGAGCCTTGTGCTATAACATTTCTTAAACATAAAAGCAGAGATCAGTTCCTGTATCTTTGAAGTAAACTCTTCTTCTCGTATTTCTGAGGATGCTCACCATCAGAGGAAAGCTCGACTCTCATCATTGGGGGGCTCCACTCAGAAGTTTCCTCCAGGAATCGTCCCCCCAAGCCCTGAGCTCAAGAGATACCTGAAAGGGCAGCTTTTCAAGGTATTATTGCAGCACCCCAGTAAGAAGGACCCATTCTATTCATGCTCACAGCCCCTGCTCGTGTCCAGCTGCCACTCCACACCCTGGGTGACCTCCTCTCTCACCTCTGGCTTCCATTGATTTCCACACCTCTCCACCGTACACCTGAGACCACACCCCTGCCTCCTACAGGCTTCTCCCTTGCACAGCTCTGACTGTGACATTCTGGACCCAGTAATGCTACATCGTTTTCAGAATTATCCTCAACGCCCTCGGGGACATTGAGGCCTCACTGCCATTTGGCCCTGGGTGACTGCCCAGCTCTGTCTCCCATTTCTCCCCGAAATGTTTCTGTGTCACCCTACCGCCCTCATTTTGCTCTTGCAGTTTGCTTCACCTGCCATGCCCTTTCCTCCATTGCCACATGCCCATAGCCCCCTTTTCTAGAAGCTTCCCATGAGCCCGACCAAAGTGATCTCCTTCTTTCTGAATTCCCACAGGCTCCTTTAGTCTTCTGTTGTGACACTCATCACCCTCAGTGATAGGCTTTCTCAAGTCTGTACTCTCCTGGAAGGTGAGACCCAAGGTAGACCCATTTCGTTTCCTCCTCACACCCAGCACAGCGCTTTTTAACTAATAGGGGCTCAGTAAATACTGACTGGGGGTGAGGCAGTGGCGGAGATGAAGGCAAACTGAAATGAAAGAGAGAATGCTAGCCCTGAGCAGTTGAATCCTGGGGACCCCAAGCTGGCTGGGGCAAGATGAAGTGTTGGCAGCACCCCACGAGTAAACAGGAATCTCGGTTCCTCAAGACCTAAGTGGCTTAGGGAGACAGAGGAAGGGACGCCGAGAACCAAGGGGAGGCAGGAAAACTGAAAGAAACCTGGCCGGTGCGGAGAAGGGAGCCAAGTCCATCTATGAGCGTCAAACCGAGAAGCAGGACGGCAGCGAGTTGAAGGCCTGATAAAACAGATCTGAGCCTTTGATTCTCCCTAGCTATTTGTAGACCAGCCCCTCAGGAAAGAGGAATCAGCCGTGCAAGCTCCCCAGGACCCACAGCTTCCCTCTGTGTGCAGCCGCAGGTGTGCCCAGCCCCTCCCTTTACCTCTCCCTCTCTCCCCCCAAATCTCTTGTCTATTTCTAGGCAACAGGGCTACTGGCTGGTCCTTTTGCAGAAAGTCCATACCCAACGTGCTACACTGGGTGTGTCTGGTTCTACCTTGACGCTCCAGGACAATCAAAGGCACCCACTGAAGAACAGGAGACTCTCCCCTGGGCACCCCAACACCCTGACTCAGGCCCTGTTCTTGGGGAAACCATCTTTTGCTTCTTCTTTCCTCTTCCTCTTGAACCCCTCTTTTCACCCCCCCCCACCCTTTTCCCCCTTTCACCAAACAGATGTAACTATTTATTCCTTATGTCCTAGTTTTCCTGTAATTTCATAAAGTGCAAATTTGCTGTCCTGCTCCCAAATGCCGAGTCGGTGGTTTGTCATAACAGTCATCAGTAACTGTCGCTTTCTGCCGCGGGCTTAATTAACCCACTCTCTCATTAGCATGTCCGTGCACTTGTAAGGAATGAAAGCCTGATTATTTTCTACAACAGTCGCAGCCAATTACTGCATCCAAATGGAACCACATTAATCAAATCTTTAGTACGGTGGCAAATTCAGAGATATCAGATTGCAAAAGACTGCAAAACTAATATGTCACTGTCAGCGGGACTGCGCAGGCATTTAGCGAATTGCATTAAATAGATGGCTTCGCTGAAGCCGCATGAATTTAATATGTGATGGGATCTGGAAGCTATTAGTGTGACATGGCAAAGTAGTGGGAGCTTTGGCAGCTCTGGACTTTATCCATGAACTCAGGAAACTAATATGAAAACTTTGTGTGTGTGTGCGTGCGTGTGTGTGTGTGTGTGTGTGTGTGTACACAGGCCCGAGATTTCGTGCATGCATGCGCTTTCTGGTGCATGATCAATGACTAAGTAGCCCTGTGGGTTGCAGAATAGCAAACATTGTTTTATTTGCACGCATGCATGTTAAAGCAGAATAAATGTATACACAGACTAAGACGCCAGCAAATAGCCCCGGTAGGGTCCTTTCATCCACATGGGTACAGAGCACAGGTTGCTGAGTCCCAGGGCCAGAGCACAGGCTAGAAGTCAGACCTCCTGGTTCCATCCTCTGGGTCACTAGTCACAGAGTCTTCTGACCCAGGGCACACCACTGGCCAGACCTCAGTTTGTCCATCTTTAAAGCTCAGGAAGGGCATTACTCTACACTATAGAGCTGTTGACAGAAGGCAGCGTTATTCTCAGAAAGCGGTAACTTTCTGTAGTGCAACCATCAAGGATATAGTCACGCCCAATCCCCATCCGTTGATTCCCTCCCCAAACTTTCTGGCCCCTGAGCTAATGGAAGTATTCACTCAGCAGCATAATCACGCAAACGGCTGGGGAGCCATTTTTATGTTACGCTCTCTTACTGAGGAGACGAGATTATACCAAGAGACAAAGTCTGCCTTTTCCCCAAGCACACCTAGAAATAGCAGACCTAGGTCAGCCTTTCTGAAGGTCCTACTCTAAACACACACAGTATCGTCAAGGGGTCTTTTTGTAAGGCTATTGAACTTAGAGGAATAAATAAGGACAGAGACTCACCCATAGGAAATAAATTAGCTTAGTTAGCAAGTAACCCTGATCATCGGAAAAGTTACATCTACTTCAAAGAGTTGAGTCCTTCCCAAGAAGTGTGAAAGCTCTAGTACTAAATCTTGTGCCTGTAAAATACCCGTGTATGTTCTAGGTATCAGGGATCCCACTTCCGAGGTCAGGGATAAAGGTGAACTCCACACTAGACTCAGTGCTGGCATAGTATCTGTCTATCTTGCTAGTATTATAAATACACACAATGCAATGTAAGAGGTGGACTCATACACTTTACCTTGCAGAGGGTTTAGAGAGGTTGGTAGTTGTTGCTTTTAATGGGAGGGAGATGGAGTGGGACAGTGTGGCATGGGACTGGTGTGTGTGTGTGTGTGTGTGTGTGTGTGTGTGTGTGTGTGTGTGTGTGTGTGTGTGTGTAGAGGGAATTAATGAGGAACAAAACCAAAACTGAATAGCACTATGGAGGGGAGATTTTGGGAATAACAAACAACTGTTTCTCAGACACAAACCCTTGTCACTGTATATTTACTAGTGATATGTAGATTGTTAATGTTGTATCTAGATCAGAGAACTAGACTCTGGAAGCGCCTCAAACATAAGTGGGTCTTAACACCCCTGTCTCCTGTGTTTGCCAGTTCCCAGAGGCATGGGGAAGACCCTGGGAGGGGCTTTTGGTTCCCTCATGTCCAAGCGTGAGTGGTGGGCATAGCCCACGTTTTGCTACAGCCTGCCCCAAGGAAGGCTCTGAGCCTCTGATGATCCCACAAGGCACTTGGGAAAGGAGATGCCCAGGCTGCTGAACAAACAGAACACCCCAAACCTCATCAGCTCCTTTCTGATTCCCCTCCGCTGGGAAGCTCCTGCCTCTGGGGCCCAGTAAGGCAGGATTCAAGTGAAGGGAGGAGGAAGAGGAAGGAGGAAGATGGGGCGAGCCCAGGGCCGCTCGCCTGCTGCACAGGCAGCCAGGGAGAGAATGACAGCAGAGACAGATGGGTCCCGGCAGCTAGGGCCTGCTCTTACACAAACTGCCTTCATCAGCAACTTGCTGCTACCATCAGTTAATCTTCTCGCAAAGGTACATTTGTACATTTCCTTTCCCAGTAACCTAATCTACCATCTCCTTTATGCATACACGCTCGGAGGTTTTTTCAAGGGATTGCGTACTCACCAGGAACCAATCTAGCCAGCTATGAACTACAGCTGAATTTAAATACAGGAGGATTCATTGCATTAGAGCAAGCAAAAGCACATCAGCTAATCCTCCCTCCCCATCCCCCACCTGTACAAAACAAAAGATACTAAATAGACTAATAATGACTTACACAGTAGACTCGGAGTTAACCAGCACCCATGGGGATTGGTAGATGCCAGATAAATGTAAGTAGATTCTCTGTTGACCAGAACTCAAGCAACCAGCAAAACCTCAAGCAACTGGCAAAAAGTGGACAGAGAGTCTACTACAGATGGATAGGTGGAGAGACAGGAAGAGCTGTAGAAGTAATATGTAATTAATTAAGATGTGCAGTTTTTCTATGACTGTATAATTTCTAAGATAATTTACCAAATTTATTTTAGTAGTAGCAGAAATAGAAGCTGAGAGGTTGCAGGGTGAAAGACATCTTTGTTTATACCCTGTCACTAACACACCACACAGTACACGCACACACACACACACACACACACACACGCAGATGCGCACACACACGCGCGCACACACAGATGCGCACACACACGCGCGCACACACGCATGCGCACACACACGCGCGTGCACACACACGCGCACACACACGCATGCGCACACACACACACACATGCGCACACACGCACACACCTCTCCTATCAAGTAGATTTGGAAAGGGTCTGATCTTCCTAACTCCCCTTTTAAAAAAGAGAGCTATTGGCTGATAGTATTGCCTAATAATGCAAACTGCTTTCTGTTCCCAGCCTACGCTGACGGATTTTTGAATGAGACTGCGACAGGCATGTGTGCAGAAGCCGGACACAGTGCACATGCGTGCAGACACAGACCTCCACACCCCCTTGCAGCCGCCCACCCGTCCTCACGTGTTCCCTGCGCCCAAACAGAAGCAAAAAGAGACAAACACGCTGGCCCCATTGAGAAGCTGAGGACATGTTTCCTACAGAGTTCGTCGTGGTTTTCTGGATGTTTCCAACCCAGAAACAAGTACATGTTTCCTTGGGCAGACGGAGCATTTCGGGAGGTCTCTCCTACGGAAATGGTAGCACTAAGGGTGGGGAGGTATGACGGCTGGCATGGAAAAGGGCAGGGTGACTCCAGCCCACGCCATCTCTTGTGGTCCAACTTGACCTGCTAATGCGTCTGTCCTGAGCCCCAGGTCCTGAGACCCACTTTGTCTACTGGCTAATGGCCTAGTGCTGCTGAAGAGTTAAGGAATTATACATAAACGTCCTACCTCTCACAAGTCCTTAGGCTGCTGACAGTATTTTAATTCAAAGGAGTAATTTTAATAGCAGGAATTTTAAGCCATGCCAAAGGTCTTTGGTGGGGACAGAGGGGGTGGTGGATATTTTGGGTGAAAGGACTCGGGTAGCTTGTGCTTTGGGCCCTGATTCTGCACCTTTTATAGTATTGGGGATCTTTTCGGTATAACTTTGCAAAGTATACCTTTAGGGGTCTCCTATTTCCCAGCCTCTTGACTTTGGGTTTGGCCATGTAATTGACTTTGGCTAATCAACCTTGAGTTTTCCCACCTGTGCCCTTGCTCTTTCGCCATTGCCCTGCAAGGCACATGTCCGGGCTAGGCCACTGGTCCCATGAGAAAGACGAGAACACGTGAAGGTAGGCCCACTAAAGCCCGACGTAGACCCATGAGCCCCAGTCAACTCCAGCTGAGTCCTGAGAATGAATGGTTGCTATTTTAAGCCACTGAGTTTTGGGTTGTTATTATGCAGTGTCTTTGTGGCATTGACTAACTGATGCAGGGGCCTTCTGGGATCTCTCAAAACATGCCCCAAAGACGGAGCTCACATTCCTCCAAGGAGGAAGTGCCTGGGCAGGGTCCTCTAGTGGGAAGAGACAAAGGCCACAGCAGACTGTGGGCACCTGGAGAAAGAGGGAACTGGAGCAGGGGGCAATGCAACAAAAGGCCACCTTTTCTTCCTTATTTTCTGCAGCAATCACCTCACCCATGACTCACAAGCAGCCGGGATCTGGGAGTTTTGTGTATCTCCACGCCTAATCCTGAATACAGTGCAAAACTGGAGCCAAGGGGAAGTGGGCCTTCCCACGGTAGCCACACCCCTGAGGCTGTCCCCAGGGCGAGCGTCTTTCATCACTCAGTCCTGATGCACCAGACCAACCTGCTTGTCCCTCAGCACTATCCACCTTGGGGCACAGACAGGGGCGGGGGCCAGAAGAAAGAGAAGCTCCAGTTACAAAGTCAAATTCTGACCTGAGATAAACCCCCTGCCCAGCCCTCCCTTAGAGGGGAGGCGAAGGAGGCTTGCGGAAGTACATTCGAGCTGTCATCCTTGTGAAAGGCACAGATCAGGTTTTCTAGCAGAGTGACAGAACGCCCAGGAGAACAGGCCCCCGGGGCACCCCTTCCACCTGCAACTGGTGAGTTACAGGTCCTCTCTCTGGGGAGGCAGCAGGCAGGTCAGAGTCTGGGGGACCAATTGCCACAAAAGCACTGCACCGCCCCCCATCCCCCAGGGTCAGTGCTTCCAGGGATGTGTCTGGGCTCCAAGTCTTGACCCTCAACACTGGGGGCCCAGCCGGCACACAGCAGCAGGACACAGGCACGTTCTCACCAGGGACACCAGGGACACCAGGGACACCAGGGACACCAGAGACCAAGCGGGCTTGTCTTCTCGGCCTTGAAATTCACGAAGAAAACAGCGGCCAAAGAAGGGGGAGGCTGGCTGGGAGCCGACGCTGAGCCAACGTAAACAAGCGCTGTGGGAACCAGACCCACAGAGAATTCTAGAGAAAATGCCAGTGATCGCAGAGAAGAAAGTAGCACTGGAGGGGACTTCAGAGGGACTGTCCGACCACACAGCACCCACCCCCAAGTTCCAGTTTTTGCTTTTCCTTTGACCTGTCTCAAGACCTGGATCCAACAGCTGCTACAGCCCCCTCCCCCACCCCCACCCCACCCCCACCCTCAGATCTGCTTAATGACTGTCAGCAATGGCATCTCTGAAATCTGGATGGAAAATGAGGGGAACTTTGAAAATGAGTCCGAAATACTTAATGAGAAAGTAAAGGTTCTGATCCAAAGGGGAATATTGAGAGTCAATTGAAAGATTGGCCAGACAACCCCTTATCTCCTAACGAACACACTAGTCAGAATGCCGAGGCTGAGAGGCAAATGGTCAGCATTCCCAGTAGATTCGTCTTCAGTCTGTCTTGTGCAGAAAGTGTCAACTTCTCTTTAACAGAGAATGATTTTTGTCTTTCTGGGTCCGCCAGGAAGCAAGCATATTTAGAGGACTCAATTAAACGAAGCATTGTTTTTCCAAAAAAGTAGGTGAGTGTTTAAACTGTTTACAAGAGATGTGCCCTGTTTTGACTTATGCAGTAGACGTCCTAACAAGTACACAATAAAATTTTATAAACCGCATGTGGGCTCTAACCCCTGAGTCCAACCCAGTCTGCCGTGAGCTTTTGCACAGCTTGTGAACTAAAAATAGTTTTTACATTGTTTAGTGGCTGGAAAAAAATCAAAAGAGGAATAATATTTGGTGACACATGAAAATTACGTGAAATTCACGTCTCAGTGTTCATAAATAAGGGTTTATTGGAACAGTCATGCTAACGCATTTATGTATCGTCTACGGCTGTGTTTGCACTTGCTGAGCAGAACTGAATAGATGTACATGCAGAGACTGCAGGTCCCACAAGGCCCAAAACACTTGCTATCCAGGCATTAACCGAAAATGTTTGCTGACCCTTCCTCTAAACATAGGATAGAAGTTCTGTACTTAACAGAAATCCATGAATACTCCTCTAAGGTGAACAGCTCTAGTTCACTTTGGCTCTTGAATTCTTTTAAAATAAGGTACCTCTGTACCAAGGTACCCATGGTAACTCGTGGAGTTTGGCTTTGCCCTATTGGGAAGCTTAGGGGGCAAAATCACCCATATCCAAAGTAGACCATCTCGGCAGTAAACGTCAGCCTTGCATGCCAGGTGGGGAGTGGGAAGGGAGTTAGCGAGGGAGGCGGTTGTTCACTGAAATGCACCGTCCATGCCGGCCTCCTCGAGTGGCAGGAAATGGAGCCACACCTCCTGAAATTCCTGGAAATGCAGCATGGTAGAGTGGAAGGGACATCAGCTTTGAGGTCAGGCACATCCAAGTTTAAATGCCACCTCTGTCAATTACTGCCTGTTTGATGGTAAGTTCATCTTTCTGAGCCTCAGTGTCCTCATCTGCACAATGAAAGGTCAGGCCTGTCTTGTAGAGTCGCCATGATGTGATCTCACCAGATGATATATATGAATGGAGCACCTAGTGTAGGAAGTGTGTCATGATGCTTTCACTTGCTTGGATGGATACAGGAAATTGGTTTAAGGGTACAGGCTCTGGGACAGGCTGAATGGTGCTCTGCCACTTACTAGTTGTGTGACCTTGAGCAAATCATCTTCCCTGTTTGTGTCACAGTTTCTTTCTTGGTAAAAATGGGCACAATAATAGACCTACTGTCTACTTTTGTTGTGAGCATTCATTGAAGCACTTAGACGAGTGCTGGGCCCAGGGAGAATGTTCAAGAAATGTCTGTGACCATGATCTTGCTCTAGATGCTGCTTCAATAAAGTGCTTTGCTCTCATCAGCAGGAATACACTGGCTATGAGTGGGGACTTTCAGGTCCTCCTTGGGTACATCAAAACAAACTCTCCTTGTCCAAAGGGACACTGCCAACCACAACCACCAACCCCCAGGGTCTCCTTCTGGAGGTCAAATGACATTCACAAGGCCTGTGGAGCCAATACTCGTTTGATAGGTAGAACCAACAGAACTACCCACGCTCTCTGCTCTTGGAACATGGGATATGAAGAACAAGGTCTAGGCAACTAGGCAGACTCCAGCTCACACTGAGATTTCCTGGCTCTTTAACTCACCTGCCTGCCCATCACCTTACCTGACAATGACAGACTACTGTGGCCCCTAAGCCATCAGGATCAGTTTGACTTTCCTGGACACTAGTCATGCTCCTAAACCTTTGCTTATTCCGTGCCCTCCACCAGAAACATCATTCCTCCCACTTCTATACCTGAGACAAACGCCAGGCCTCTTTCTATGCCCAGCTCAAATGATACCCTTAGGAAGCTTCCCTGCTTCCTCTACCAGGGATCTCCTCTTCCCCTGCAGAATTTTGATCGGAATTCCATTATAGAATCACAGTCTTCACACCTGCTTCTAGTTAAGGGAGTTTGTGTCTGTGTTCTTTGTCCTACGCAATGCGCAATGCGTATTGAGGGCAGGGCCAATTTGCTCATTCTTAGCATTCTCAGCATTTAGCACAATGCCTGGCAGACAACAAGGATGCATCAAATGTGTGATGCCTAAATGAATAAACAAAACACATTAGCAAGCAACTGGGAAGAAAATGGGGACAGACATCTAAAGTTCAGTATGGCTCAGTGTCTCTTGGTGCCACAACAGGGACCCCTATGGTTTTAAGGTGTTTCCGTGAAGCCTCATCCCTTCCAGGTGTGGGTGGTGGCTGTTTGGGTTTCTCTTCAGGTCCTCCCTCTTGGCTGGCCAAGTCCCCATCCAGCTTGGCCCTGGAGCATTCCTGCATAATCTGTTAAAGTAAATGATCTGTCATCTTGACCAGCAAGGTTAAAGCAAAGGAACCTGTTAAAAGAAGAATATGAAGAGCCACGGAGCAGCTTGGAGAGTTCAAGTACAACTGTTTCATATGAAAGGTCAAGTTCGCCTTGCGTGGAGCAGTTGGGCTAACAGTTCCCGATTAAAGGAGACAGTATCATCAATTTTGCTGGCATTTTCACCCCCGGTATGTCCCCGCTCCCCACTTCCTTGACGGGAAAGACTTTCCTGGGCGTCGGAGGACGTGCCCTCCTTTGCAATTCCCTCCTTGGCCGCAGAGCGCCACTGGATTAGGTGCTCCTTTTGTTTCTGCCCGCTGTTTCCTTTCATTTCCAGAAAGCAGCCTGAGTCCACCCCAATAGGATTTTTTTTTTCTTTTTTTCCATTTTCTATTTTGAGGGTAACTTTAAAGAAAAGGGACATGGCTGCAGTCTGCAGCTGGGCCAGAAGGGGGAGGCTGAATGAAGTGGATTCCTGCACCGGCTACGTTTAGGGTGTGTGGAGGTGGGGGGCGGGGAGGGGGCTGGCAGTACAGGCAGGAAGTGAAGGGGGGTAGCGAAATCAAACTAATAATCATAAAATAATAATTGCAGCCATCATTTCAGTGTGCTCGACGCTTTACATACGTAGGTGCATTTCATCCTCACAACCGCCCCAGGAGGTAGGTATTAATATCCCCATTTTTCAGATGAGGAAATCAAAATGCCAAAAAAGAAACCCTTCAAACTCTCAATTTGTACACTAATTTTAAAGCAGTTGGATGGCTGGGCTATAACCAAGTCATTTCATAACTAAATACTGGCAGTTGGTTTTTTGTCCTTTTTTTTTTTTGTCCTTTTTTTTTAATTTTTAATGTTCACTATTCCAGGCCCCAGGTCAGTAACTGAATATGTGGGAAGTCTTTAAAAATACCAATGAGAACATTTGAAATAGCACAGCTGAAAACCACTACTTTCCACACTGGGCTTCATTCAGAGTTCAAGGTTGTACATTTTTCTCCCACACAAATTCAACAGAACAAGAAACCACAAGAATTGGGTGTTTTCCAAGTCTGAACAGGGGAATGTGCACTTCGGAAAAAAAAAAAAAAAAAAGAGAGAGAAGCCATGAGGAGAAATTGATCTGAAAGCACTTCTCTGAAAAACTTGGCACCTCAGTTTCCTGATCTCAAGGCCCTTAAATCAGTTGCGATATTTAGCACCCCCAATCGCCGGTGGCAGTCCATAAATACCCAACAACACGAATATTGTGGTCAATTCCTGATGGTCTCACACTGCTTAGAACTTTCCAGATGAATCACTCCTGTTTTGTCCCAAGTCCACACCATGACCTGCTCCACATCTGCCCTCTGCGTGAACCCCACCGATGTCGCCCTCCACGAGGGGCAACTTCCTTAGAATGTACTAAACTGGAGTCCCTTTTCTGTCTGGTGTATCTGCTGCCGGGTGCCCCAGAGCGTGGCCTACCGAGGCTCCCGCACGGAAAGGATTTATTAAGTGTTGCTGAAGGGATAAAGAAGTGAACTTCAGCAGACTGTGTATCTCTCTACAATTAGGTTTTCCTTCAGTGTGAGGTGGGGAAGACTATAGAGTTTTGGTTTGGTTTGGGAGTTTTTTTATCTTTTTTATCCCCCATTATATTTCAATTGAATTTGTCAAGAAGCTCAGAGTTGTATTTTCCCAACATGAATCACTGATGATCTAACAAATTAATTACTCATCCCTCCCGCCCTACTGGGTGAGGTCATGGGAGAATGGATGGGGTCACTAGACCTCCTCTGGACGGTAGTGTCACAGCCTCCATTTAAGGACTGCAGTTCAATGCCAAAATTGCCAGTTTAGGTTAGAATCAGATTTAAATGTATCTTATTATACACAGAGGCTCCCAAATGCAATATGTCATCTTTAATGGTTCAGAACAAAGCCTAAAAAAAAAAAAATAGTGTCCTGGCCCAGATGAATTTTATAACCTTTGATATATGGCTTTCATTATTAACAATAATTTCTGTAACTGCATCCAAATTCGGGAAGACACTCGATGAATATTAATTTTATTTTTTTATTTCTTTTCTGCTCCCAGTGCTCCCTCTAGGGCAGACCTGCATTCCCAGCATCCCTTTGGCCCTGAGATGTTCCATCGTCCAGAGTGAAATTCTCATGGTCCTGGGGACAGCCTGGTTCCAGGAATACTGCACTCTGGGTTTTTGCTCTTCTGGTGGAAAATGAGGATTTTCCCCCCCTCGTTGCATTTTCTTACTTCTTTATGGTTTACAAAGATTTCCCCCTCACATACCCTTTGTCATTGTATTAAAATCTAATTGCAAGACAACTCTCCTCACCTAAGTCATCAACAAAGACCAATTATTTCTAATGCATGCAGAAGCAGGGGGCGGGGGGTAGGGGTGGGGGGTGCCGAACAATAAAAAGGCATGCAGTAACCTAAGCCTTTTTCACAGTCAGGCTTCAAGTTCACATGTGAATTTATGCCAGTTTTGACATTAGCCGAAAAAATTAACAGTTCTCAAAAATGAAACTCTCACAAAAGGGGTTTTGTGTTTCAAGCAGAATAAATTATAGTGTGATGTTATTAAAACACTTAGTTGTTAAGTTGCCAAGAAAATCCAGTATATTCACACAGACTCGAGGACCTGTCTCCATGCAAAGTAATTAAATTAGATTTATGGGCTGCATTACATCAGTGTTTGATAGTTCATTTTTCCTTTCTTCATATTTTGCCCTGCTTTATTAGAGCATGTGACAGATGGTAAAAATAGTGTGAAGTTTCTTGGCCCTGTGCTAAATCCCCTTTCGGTAGTATATCTCTCTTCTGTCAGTTCTCCCCAGCGATGATAAATTAACCTCTCTCTTTGTATCCCAAGTGTGGCAGTAAAGCTCTCTTTGACACAGCACTATCACTTTATCTTAATCTGTGCTGTTTCGAGGAGAGAGGGAGATGATGCAATCGCCACCATGAGTTTAAAGAGAAGATTTATTGTGTCAGAAAAAGGGAGGATGATTAATATAATATGCATCATTATATTTTTCATTTTGTCTCATTTGTCGCCTTCTCTTGATCCAAGGCATGGAGTTCGCCAGGGTGGGCGGTCCTCGGGACAGCCTGTCACCTCAGGCTCTGTTTGCAAGGATAAGCCTGGGTGGGGGCTGGCAGGTGGAGGGTGGCCAGTCCTCCTCCTCACTTCGCAGCCTCCACCAGGCCACCGTGAAACCGGTGGGTCTTTCTCCAAGGTGACCGGAGCTGGCTTCCTGCCTCTCCCAAGGGGCGGTAGCCGCACCTGCTTGGCACAAGACTCCCTTTTGAGAAGGGAACACAGCTAAGGTCTCTGGGCATTATCTGAGGTAGATCAAGTCAAAGTGTGCACGAGACTACACGGGAGTGGGGTCATCCAGTCCCTACGAAACACTGCGGGCAGGACCAGGAGCAGCAGTGCCGTACGTAGTGTTTTTGCAAGAAGGTACTTACTACTATTTCCCTCACTTACAATAAAGCTCTATTCTCCCTAAGCTACGCCTTGGCTGTGAATTGCTTCTATCTGGAAATTGGCTTTATTTATGCAGCTCAATAAGCCCTTATGAGCATGGTTACATGACTGACACTGCACGGATGAGGAGGTGAACAAAGGACCTGCCTATGCCCTCAGGAAGCTCACATTCTAGCCAACTGGCAGCCGTTGGCCAAACGCATAGCATCTCTCCCTCCCCGGTCCTCCCAGTCCTCCCAGCATCGAGGGTCCCACAGAGGAATCCTGGACGGCACTGAAGGAAGGTCCCCAAGTCATGGGAAGCACATTCATCAGAGATCAGATGAGCATAATTAGAGCCATAATGGGCAAGTATCACTTAAAGTTGAAAAGAATCCTGATATGTCTCCCCCAAAGTGAATAACCCTTTTTATGAGGTGAATGCTCTCAACTCGGTTTATCAGCTTTAAAAATCTGGACTTCTCAGTATTTGCTGAAAGTGAGGTAACCCTCTAGAATCCCAGCCAACCGAAATATTATCACCCAGTTCTCCACCAAGACTCGGGAAGAAGAACCAAATGGCAGGAGGTCCGTCTTGGCTGATCTGATTCGTCTGATGAACCAAGTCTTTCCGGCCTTCTCTGGGGCTGCCCTCCCCCCACGCCCCGGAAGGGGCGCAGGCCGCCATGTCTTCGCTCGCACTGTATGACACCCCACCCCCATCATAACTGACTGGACCAGGCCTAACCCAACAGGGCTCTCTCCCAGCAATGTGGAATGGGGGCAGAGCATCAGCCAGTAGGCCGGGAAGGGAAGGAGAGAACCGCCCGTGCTGAGGGCGTCTTTCATGGGCCCTGAGCACGGAAACACGGAGAGCTGGAGCAGTCCACATGCAGAGAGCGCAGACTAGAGAGGATTTGCACCATTAAATCCTTATCGTTTCAGCGTGAACATCCTAACAAGTTAGGCTACCAGAGAAATGGGTGCCTTACAAAGCAAGGAACTCTCCATTGTTCAGACAAAGGCTGGATTTCAATTCCATGTAAAGAAAGTCTGGTGTGGACAGGAAGGTGAGATGCTTGGGACATTTTTCTAATGTATCAAAAGAGGGGAAAGGACCCAAGGCAGTCAACAGAAGGAGAAAGAAGCTATAAAGGTAGCAAATGTGTTGTTACTCGAATGGGCCTCTTTCTTAATGAGAAAGAAAATTTTAAGGAAATAAAAACAAATGTTAGAAAACATGGAGGAGTAAAATTATAAGGGTACAAATTCATCATAAAATATATTTCTGTGTCTACATTCCCCTGTGGTGAGCTGGACACTTCCTTTCTGGAGTCCCAGGAGACTCCCCGTCATCCTGAAAATAAATTCCTTTTTTCTAAGGTAGACAGATTGTTTTCTGTTCCTTGCAATCAAAAGGGTTGGAGGGATTTCCCACAGTCCCTACCATTTTGTGGCTATTCCCAGGAAGGCTAACTCTTTCTTATTCTCCTGCAATCAGGCCTTGCTCATTTCTACATTCTCGCCTTTGCTCAGGTTGATTTGTTCCCCAGAAATGTCCTCCCTTTTCCCACAGTCTAGCCCAGCCCTAACCCAAGTGCCTCCACCACCATGAACACCACTCCAGCTCTCATTGATGGTCTCTGTCTTGAGTTTCTCCTCCTAGTCTATGCCACAAAATTTAGCAATTAATTTTATTTTGTAATGTGTTGTTACATCGCTACGCTGCTCTTATCTCCCCAAAGAGGCTGTGAGCATCTTGAAGGTAGCAACACCGCGTCAGAGACTTAATTGTATCTCTTTCCCAGCACATGGGGCACATTTCTCCACTTGGAATTCTGACTGTCGGACCAGGCAGGGTAGAGGGAACTGGAAAATGGGGAAGCCTTGCTTTAGACAGAGCTGTAGTGTCTCTGGTCTTGTCCTGTTCCCCAACGCTCAGGAGTTTCTTCTCCACCATCTTCCGCGGGCCTTCTGACTACATGTTCAGCAGGATTTTAGAGTAAAAACATTGCCTTGGGCTGTGGAAAAGGTGATGGGATTTACTGGATAGCCCGATTTATTGCTGTCAGAAAAAGGAGGATCCACTAGCAGAGAATGGGGGTGATGTGTATACACCCAAACTTTGGATGAACTAAGCATCATTTCAACATAATTTTGGAAATCTAAATATATGGAATCCATTAGCTGATTTTATTTTTGGCAGCACACTTAACCATTCTAATCATGTTTTGCTCCAGCGAATTTTAAAATTAGTTTGCATTTCCTAAGCACACATCAGCTGGGTGAGGGCTGAGGGAGGAGGTGCTAGGAGCAAGCTAGGTTGGGATTAAAACTTTCCTGGCAGATGCTTCATTGAGTGGATAATCCACGTGCAGATACTAGAATTGAGTCCTTGGCCTAGGAGAATATGATTATTTTAGTGCAAACAGGTACCTGCCCACCTGCCCAAGGTAATTATAAATGAAGTGTCAAGTTGAGGGAGGAAGAAGGGGGAAAGACTATTGATTTATTGCCTGAATACTTTCTGGGGAAAAAGGAAAGCTGCAAAAACAAAATTTCTGTGTGATGGTAAAACTTCTCTACTTATCTGTAGAGTTGATTAGCCTATTCTCTGCTAACATGGTAGTGGTATTAAATGACAATAAAACCCATGTTTCCTTGAAGGGTTCAGTGTGCTTTGCAAGCATGATTTCTTTACTCGCCATCAGATCTGGGAGATAGGGATGGACCAGCGTCTTTACTGCTTGGGTGGTTGACATGCAGCGAAGGCCTTTTCCGAAGTCCACTCTCACCCTCAAGGATACAGCAATAGTGGTTACCATTTCTGCCGTGTGCTAGAAAGTTTACATCCTATAGTTGACATCTTCACTACAACCTTGCAGGTTCGGTTGAATACCCATCTTCATTTTACAGGTGAGGAAACTGAGTCACAAAGAGGTTAAGTAATTTGAATATAACCTCCAGAAAGTAGTTGAGTTGAGACTACACTCCATTGTTCTGTCCCCAGTTACAGTAAGGACAGAAGAGCCTATAAAGAAGTTAGGTATAATTAAACCAACTGTTTAAAAGAAATACAAGTTTAGTAGGGGTGTCAGTCAGGATTCTCCAGTAAAACAGAGCCAACAGGAGATGTGTGTGTGTGCACACGCATGCACGCACGTTCACACAGGTGTGTGAGAAATATATACATAAGACAAAGAGGTACATTTGAAGGCATTGGTTCACACAGGTGTGAAGGCTGAAAAGTACAATATCCATAGGGGAGGCCAGCAGGCTGCAAACTCAGGCAGGAGCTGATGCTACAGTCTTGAGGCACCTTCCCAGGAAAACTGAGTTTTTGCTCTGAAGACATTCAATGGATTAGATAAGGCCCACCCAAAGCACCCATAGTAATCTCCTTTACATAAGGCCCACTGATTGGCGATGTTAACCACATCTTAAAAATGCCTCCACAGCAACACCTAGGTTAGCCTATGATTAAATCATAGGGTGCTATAGCCTGGCCAAGTGAATACATGAAACTAAATATCATGGTAAGACTATATTAACAATTTTTACTCTACTCTTTTCTGTTCTCTTCCAATAATTATATATTTTTTACATAGCTGCAAAAAACTGTATTACAAAAATTTACTACTTTTATTATACATGTTCATCATAGAAAATTTGTGTACATAAAAATTTGTTATTTTAATTTCTTATGTAATTTTTAAACTCTTTTTCATGTTTATAACGCTGTCTCCTCCGTAAGATTATGGGTACCATAATAATAGGGGACTGTGTCCCATTCGTCTCTTTATGCCTGTCATTAATTATGGCTCCTGGAACATGCTAAGTGCTCAATATATATTGGTTGAACAATTAGGTTTTGTTTCATAGTAACAATATTTATTATTTGTAATAGCTCTATAATAGTCAAAATAAACTGAAGTTCTCTTAGCTCATCATCTATTATTAAACATTCTGATTGTTTTCAGGTGTCTTTCTTTCTTTCTTTCTTTCTTTTCTTTCTTTTCTTTCTTTTCTTTCTTACTTTCTTGTAAGTTTTACCCCAAGAACTTCTTTGTACAGATATTAATACATTTTTTTATTTGAGCAATTCAAGACAATTTATTTGTACAAGTTCTCCTTTAGAATTCCTTGGCCTTCAACAGTCACACTGATTAGTCAGAGTGAATAATGTAGAAGAAAGTGTGGGTCACAGTGACTGTTTGAAAGATCACACTGAAACTAGAGCAATAGCCTCATAATAATAACTAGTACTGGTGAGGCCATTACAAAACTGCCCTGAAAAAAATAAGCTTGGTTCAGTGTGGCAGTTTTTTGCTTGTTGGCTCTCAGTTCCACATCCACCTTCCATAATAATGGGACTCAACGTCTGCAGACTACATTTCCCAGGTTCCAGTGGCAGTGGGCTTCCTGT
>PVJL010008999.1:0-61211 GCA_004026885.1 Lyroderma lyra | reverse complement strand
TTTTTTTTTTTTTTTTTTTTTTTTTTTTTTTTTTTTTTTTTTTTTTTTTTTTTTTTTTTTTTTTTTTTTTTTTTTTTTTTTTTTTTTTTTTTTTTTTTTTTTTTTTTTTTTTTTTTTTTTTTTTTTTTTTTTTTTTTTTTTTTTTTTTTTTTTTTTTAGCTTTTTGGTATGTGGGTAGCTCCCTGGCTGGGAATCAAACCCAGGCCGCAGCGCTGACAGTGCCAGCGCCGAAGGCTTAAGCCACTACACCATCAGGGAACTCCCTTCAATTTGTCTTTGACGGACACCTAGGTTATTTTGTCTTGGCTATTTCAATGTCTTGATCCATGTTCTATGTCTTGGTTATTGCAAATAATGCTGCAATAAACAGGAGTGCAGATATGTCTTTGAGATGATTTCATTTCCTTTTGATACATACCCAAAAGTAGAATTTCTGGATCATATTTTTAACTTTTTGAGGACCCTCCATACTGTTGCTATACTGGCTATGCTGATTCCATTCCCAGCCATAGTGTGCAAGGATTCTCTTTTCTCTGCATCCTCACCAGCACTTGTTATCTTTGTTTTTTTGATAATACCCATTCTAACAGGTGTGAGATGATATCCCATTGTGATTTTGATTTGCACTTCCCTGATTATTAGTGATACTGAGATTTTTTTTTATGGACCATTTGAATGCCTTCACTGTAAAACTGTCTATTTAGGTTCTTTACTTATTTTTAAGTGGGATTATTGGTTTGGGAATTTTCTTTGACTTTTTAAAAATCTAGTTTGCAATGTCTTCTCCCATTTCCAAGACTGCCTTTTCATTTTGTTGATCATTTCTTTTACTGTGCAGAAGGTTTGATGTAATTCTACTTGTTTATTTTTGCTTTGTGTTTTAGATGTCATGTACAATAATCATAGGAAGACCAATATCAAGGAGCTTTCTCTGTTTTCTTTTAGGAGTTTTATGATTTCAGGTTTTATATTTAAGAGTTCAATCCATTTTCAGTTAATTTTGTGAGTGGTTTTAAAAAAGGGTCTAGTTTAACTCTTTTACATGTGGCTATCCAATTTTCCCAGCACCATTAATTGAAGAAACTATCTTTTCTCCACGGGGTATTCTTGGCTTCATTGACAAATATTAGTTGCCTGTACATGTGAAGTTTTATTTCTGGGCTCTCAATTCTGTTTCATCGGTCTTTGGGTCTATTTTGTTATAACTTTGCAATATAGTTTGAAATCAGGAAGTGTGATGCTTCCTGCTTTGTTATTTGTTCTCAGGTTTGTTTGAGATATTCAGGGTCTTTTGTGGTTTCATGAAAATTTTAGGATTTTTTTTTTATTTCTGTAAAAAATGCCATTGGAATCTTAATAGAGATTGCACTGAGTCTATACATGGTTTTGGCTGGTATAGACATTTTAATAATATTAATTTTGCAATCCATGAACATGGGATATCTTTTCATTTATTTTGTCTTTAATTTCTTTCATCAACCTCTTATAGTTTTCAGTGTGGAGGTCTTTTATCTCTTTGGCTAAATGTATTTCTAAGTGTTTTACTGTTCTAGATGCTAATGTAAACGAGATTTTAAAATTTTATTTTTACATAATTCATTGTTAGGGGCATTCTTATCTTACTCCTGAATTGGATGGAAATTTTGCTTAAATTTCACAATTAGATATATTTGCTGCAAATTTTTGTTAGCTATACATTATCAGATTAGAAATGCTCCATTATTGTTAAGAGGTTTTTCAGGAAGGAGAGTTAAATTTTATTGAATATTTTTCTGCATCAGTTGAGGTACACATATGGTTTTCATATTTAATTTGTGAATATAAATAAATTACAATAAAATATTTCTCATGTTAAATCATCCTTGAATACTAAAATAATCTCGGCCAAGTTACAGATTTTCTTTTAAACTTTGGAGAATTCATTTTGCTAATAGTTTGCTTAGGATTTTTGTATCTAAGTTCATAAGTAATTTCCTCCATTTTCTATAGGCATATTTTGCTAGGAAGCTAATCTGAATGACTTTTCCAATAAAAAATACTTTCTTCTGTAAATTACTTTCAACCCTTCTTAAAATGAAACATGGAAGAAATGTGGTCTCTGAACTTTGGTGACACTTATTTTTAAAAAAATTTACAAAGATTTTATATGTATTTTCCTTTTTCTCAAATTCTAAAGCTATTTTCCTTTTTTTAAAATTTATTTTTATTGTTAGACTTATTGGGGTGACATCTGTTAGCAGGGATTACATAGGTTTCAGGCATACAATTCTACAGTGCATTGTCAACTTGTTGTATAATAAGTTCACCACCTAATGTGACTTCTCTTTCCATCACCATATATTTAGCTCCCCCTCCCTCTTCTCCCTAAAGCTATTTTCCTTCTTACATTTTATAGCTTTCCTTCCTCTTCTATCTCTCCTAGCACTTATTGCCTATAGAATTCATTTTTATTATTTATACATATCTGCCTATATTCTATTATTGTTTAGAGTTAGTTACATATTTCATGCTTTTCATGTTGTCCTCAAATATATTGTAAATGCTTCTACTCACATTTTAGTACAGAGTCTTACTATGTATTTTTTAGGAACTCAAAAGGTGTTTTACTTTTGATTTGACTTCTATTAATGAAAATATTGTCTTTAAGTAATATTTAATTTCGGGATCAAGTATTTCAGGAACATTCTAAATATCTTAAGACTGTAAGTGTTAAAATTTTTTAAATTTCATTTTATCCTTTACCTTCAGTTTTGATTGACTCTCTACCTCCCCTGCACCCTTTTCCATCTCCCAAGAGGTTGTGGGTTGACACTTCCACATAGCCAGCTTTTCCAGGTCATTGGTTGGGCCATTGAGGTGTCAGAGGAATGAAAGATGTTTATGGCCATAACATCTGATTATTCTAGTCTATGCTACATTCACCTATTCCTAAAAGTACGATTGTCAACAAAATTCAATGAATTCTGAACTTCTGAAGGTATACCAAGTTCTTCTGCTTTTTAAAGGCAACACAAATCTTCCCAGTGGGAAAATAAATGATCAAATCTCACCTCATTCCAAATGAATTAGAGTTGGCAGGCTTGTATGTCTGGAGCTGACTTAACAGTACTTGATGCTAAAATGTAGCCCCTTGCAGTAGTTATAATAAATTAAGACTTCTTTCAGAGACCAAAGTCATTAAAGTTAAAGGAAAATATATATTGCTTCCCTTTATATTTGGGGCTCTGATTGGAATTTCGGTGTTCAGCAAGTTGACAGCACAAAATAGACCAATTCAACATTTTAGGATACTGTGCCAAATTTCATGTGCAGAAGCCTGTGAGTGTCTTGCATTAAGCTGTGAGTTATAGCACTGAAGGCCTAGAAAGTGAGAAATGGAATATTTTTGAGGCCTGTAGGGCATACAAGTTTCACAGTTCTCATTTTTGAATGACAACATAGTCTAACTTCACCGTGAGAAGCATGCTGGTGAGTTTCTCTTTCTGTAGTCTTTCCTAAATAGCGTGAAGGTGTTGTTAATTTAAAAGTTGTCACTCACAGGACATAAAAATGTTTTTCAGTTAAAAGTCCAGTGACAGGCAGAAGATGACAACAACATGGGTACTCTGAGACAGGTGATAATTTTCTATAGCTAATTATTATTATTTTCCTCATGAAACACTATCAAAAACATACTGAATAATACATGCTTTGATAAGGTGTAAACCTTTGTAAAAAGCAGCATTCCACATGCACTTTTCCAAATAACTCCTTCTTATGAAAAAGAAAGGTCACATCTGGGTCATTACTGGTCTCATTCAGAGTTGGAATACCTTTGCTGAGATTCTTTTTCGTCACTTTATCTGTTTTATTGTGACGAAGTAAAAAATGGGAGAAAACCAAAGAATATGCTGGAAGCTGTCTTAAGGTATCAGTGCTCTGAAACTGGATCTATTTTGCCTTTTCGCTCTTCTCCTTTCCTGATCAATTTCACAGTAAACCAGGACTCCTTCTGCAAGAGAGCACTGCAGCGACAGGAAATGGCCCAGACATCTTCCCGACGCCTGGAGTAGTCCATTTGTCAGTGGACTGAAAGTAATTTCATTGATGTGACTACTTGTCTGTTCAGTTATTATTTTTAAAATTGTGACAAATTAAGTGGGCATTCTCTGGCTTCAATGAAGAGCCTGAAATATTAGCAGTGGAAACAATCTCAAATATTTAAAACAGAATCTGAGAATGGTTCAGATTACCTGAACTCTAATTACCACAAAACCAATAGTAATGGTAATGGAAAACTGTAAGAGTTCATAAAGCTTCTGGCATTCGGCATTAAAGATATGAAAATAGAGAGTAATTTCCTGATTTGCGAAGGTAATCCAAGTAGAGCTGATGCACAAAAAACAATCTATCAATACAGAACTGCAATGTGAAAAGAAAGTAGATCTATTCCAAATGTGATTTAAATCTCATTATATTTTGAATATTCAGGGGGAATCTCCTAAGGTTTCAGTTTCTTCTTGGGAGTAAAATAGGTTCTTAAAAGTGCATTCATACATGCTGCTAGAGTATCGTTTACTAACAAATGATTGCAGCTATACCCAAGTGGCCTAAAATTTTTAATGTTGCTTCCAGATGTGCTTAATTTATTTTCAGGGATGATGTTTGCTATGGGATCCTTGGGTGATTTTCTCACTTATCAGCGCCAATTTCTTGGAGGTAGGTAAAATTTTAGTCTTTTTCTAGATGGGAAAATGGAATAGGAAGATATTATGACTTCATTAATATCAAATGAGAAGCCCTTAACAATCCTGGGTAAAATATGAAATCTAGTGTGTACTTCATGAACTTACACACCTGGACTTAACGTTTCTGCAAGGGTTCTCTAGGTGTCTTTTTGCCAATATTCAATAAAATAATAATGACTGTCAGAAATTTTAAAAATTTAAAATTTTGAAAGTTGCCCTTTAAGTTTAGCTTTAAAAAAAAAAACTCCAGTGGTTGCTTTGTTATAAAATATTAAGAGGACAAAACAATTCCAATTTTCAACTACTCAAAGGACTATTGAATTGCAGCTATTAACATTCTTTGAATATTGGATATGAATAATAATATAAGGTATTTATTACAGAGAAATTATATAAATTTTATTTTGGAGCACATTAAAATGAGCAGTTTAAATGTAAAATTCATAAGGTATCTAGAGCAACTGTAGAGTTATTATTAAAGCTACTATGGTAATAGACAAACTATGCAATTAGGTTTTAAGAGGTTTTTCACAAATATAAATCAAGTTTAAATACTTGCTAAAATAGATAATTTAAATAAACCTGTATCAGAAGCATAGAAATCTTGTGAATGGTCACTTAGTGTTTGTACAGGAGTTTAAACCTTGGTCTCATGTCCCACCCCTTTAGCACTTGTTCTGAAATAGCATGTTGACCTTTAATAACAATGAGGACAATTTTCTCAATACCTAAGTATCTCTATTTTTGGAAGAACTTGTAAACTTATTTTCTTATTCTAGTACTAAAGTTACAAGAAACTTTCCCAAAGGAATAAGTACTTAAATCAATGACTAAAACAAGAATTAGAAATTGCATATTGTCAAAATTATCCTTGAAAGTATTTTACTAATCTTGAAAAAAACAAATTTGTTTTCCTTTTTTTACACTAGTCAGGAAATCCTTAAAATTCTCCATACATTCTTTACATAGATTTGCCGGATATAGTACTGTTTCAAGGTTTCTGGCATCTAATGTCTGATTAATGGAAATGACATGATGTTGAAATGCTTTCTATTTTTGGAAGTAAAATGCTCACATGATATAACTAGAATAACCTGATAGTATATAAGATCATGAGGGTTGGGAATTTTGTCAGTTTTGGTCACCTCTTAGAATGATACTAGGCATACAGCATGTGCTCAATAAATATGTGAATAAATATCTTGAATAAGTAAGTAAAAAGTGAATTAGATATATTGAAAAAATGAATGAATGAAATCTGAGTTAACATGTCTCCTAAACCTAGTTACAGAGATTTTAAGTTAACATCAAACTATCTAACAAAAGAATTGGTTATATGGAGTTAAATAACCTTCTGAGGTTTGGAGGCTTTTAAGTATTTCTTTTGGTTTGATAATAATCTTGTATATTTTGAATAAGATGATACAATTGCAATAGTTCTTAGTTGCTATTCACATTCAAGTTACTCACTGAGTTAAGCAGATATTTGATGCCAGTAAAATATGGCAGATATCTGCACCTGCAAAGTGCCTACTAAAATAAAAGCTATGATGAGAACTAAGTTGTACATGAAACTCTTACAGGAGTCAAATTATACATTTATAACAAAATATCTCACAAAGACATTCAACCTTTCAAAGCTGAATAGATAGATTTAGATTTCTTATCTCATACTTCCTACAGCTCAGAAACTACTTAGAATGTAACTAATAACTGAGATATTCTAGGGACGATTGCTCTGGAATTGAGTTGCCCCTGGGAGGGCTGTCTTTGAGACACATGGTGTCATCAGATTTGGGAGTGCCTTCCCTGGAGAATTTTTTTTCCTCTTTCTCTTCCTCCATTCCTTCCTCCCATCCTCCCTTCCTTTTCTTTTCAATTGTTTAAAGTGTGGTTACAGATTTATTATATTACCTGTATATATGCAAGAAATCAGAATCGTTTCACTTCTTTACAACCACCCTGACTTCCATGATGAAGTCTCAAATTGTGAGACTTCCCCAGTTGTTGGGGAAAAAAATAAATGGATTTAGTCTACTTGGATAATTTCAATATTTTTAAAGAAACAATCCTATTAAATAAGCAGCCTCTCTGCCTAAATACCTCATAACTTTTAGATTCCTGCCCCTCCCCTCTCATCCTTGTCTTTCTCATATATTTACTGAAGGCAATTATTCCATGGTAATGTGGAGAGAACTGTAGCAGAACATAAAGGGTTAAGTTTGTGGAAGTAAAATGGTGCCTTGATGCAGCTCTGCCTTAAGCAATTCACATATCAGCTATTTAATATTGATATATCTGGCTAGTTAAAGCAGTGATTTCAAGGGTCTAATAAAATAAAATCTCTAAGTTTTAAATCATTAAAGTTCCATTTGGTACAGAAATACTCTTATATTAATTGAATATCATATTCAAGAGAGATCAGCTATTTAACTACTCTTATAGCAGAACGATAAGGGCCAAGAAGAAAGTAGTGGCTATGCAAACAGAAAAGAACCAAGTTCTGGAAAGAGGCGCCTAGCACAGGAGAAGTAAATAGGTAGTTGGCCTCACTTGTCTAGCAGTTCAGCTCTTAGTTCTCTATTTTCTGTGGAAGAGAGAATTAATTTTTCACATTTTTTTCAAACACCAGAGGAGAAACTCTCTTTAGTGTAATCCATTGTTTACTGGTTTGGTGGAGGAATTATGTGCTTTGTTTTTAAACTGCTCCATTATGGGATGTATGTAGAACTGTAGGAAGCAGAGACAGAGCTTACATTTCAGCAAATGTAAAAGCATGGAGTAATTATGTTAAAAAAAAAAACAAAAAAATAAAAACACAGGAAATGGTGGCTGAATACCAATAAATTGGATCTGATCCTGAGTTTCAAGGGTCACAGGATGCTAAAACTGAGGTTAATATTAGCCCCTCATTTCACAGATTTCATGTCTTAATTTTTGCTGCTCAATTGAATATATTCTTCATGTGAGTTTACCAAATTACTTTAGGCTCATATTTTAATTTGGAAAGTCTTAACTTTTTTACACACAAATATGTATGCCTTAAATCACAGAATTTTGAGGGGTAAACAGTCTACAAGATCTCTGATCTGTGCAGAAGGACTTTACCTTGAAGCTAATGAAAGTTAAGTTACTTCTAAGGTAACAATAGAGGCACTAGCAATGCATCCACAGGGCTACACAGTTTGATAAAGTTTGCTAAGGTAAGGTACAATGTCTCTGTTCACTGTCACTTCTCTTCATTCACAATTTATTTTTTGTCAGATGGCCCTGGAATGGTGGGATATATTTCAAATCAGGCCAAAGGGAAGCTGAGTTGTGAAGGTGGAAAAAAATCCAGCCATAAATGCCTCTACTTTTCATATTACATGGCTGGATATTTTCTGGACAGTCCTTGCATTTACATAGTTTTAATCCCCTGTTAAGTTACAGGCTATCTAGGTATAGTTGGAATATTCTGAATGCCCACTGAGCTTACTTCCCTTGGTGTGTAGGTTCAGAAGCCTTAAGATCTGACTGTGTCTTACAGTGGTCAGCACCAGGAATCTATGGGTGTAGGATGTGAAAGTCCCAAAGTATATAAATCCAAAAGCTGGTTTACAGAAAATATTTTGTCATCAAATGATTAAATTTGTAAGTGGAAGATTCAATTAACATCTACACTGAGTCAAATGGAAGTTCTAACTTATCATGAATATCTTATAAAATTCAAAGGTGCCCTACATTATTTTTGTTTTTGATGGGAATTTTGCATATTAGATTATATCATAATTTCTGTGTTGCAGGACACAAACTTCCAGCAATTATACAAATAGTGATTATGTCTTTGTTGCTATTTCATGTTTTATACATCTTATTGTTACTAATAAATCTAATTGTGTTAGAAAGATTCAATTATCTTTTTATTCTTTTTATAGAAAAAGATGTTACAAAACTGTTATCACCTGAAGAGGTGATCAAAGAATATGCAGTCAAAAGTAGAAGAAAAACATTATAGGGGTGTGTCAGGAAGTTTGCCATAGTCTAACATATTATTTTTCTGCATTTTATGTTTAAAATATTTTTAGGTTACTTTAGATTTCATTTTCTTTCTCATTCTAAACAAATATTTATATTCATAGCCAACTTTGTATTCATAATCTTGTAACCTTTTTCTGAAAGAGAATTACCCAAAATATATATGATTCAGGCTCCACAAAGCCTAAGTCCACCCTTGTAATGGAATCTAGAATAACTGTAGATATGTATAGGCAAGGAGTGGGGCTGAAAGGGGAGGGGTGGAGGTAAAGAGGGGTGGGTTCATGAGAGGAGAAAACCACATCCTCATCAGTTTGTTTAGCTGTCCTTATTTACTCTTTCTCAGGAGATAGAATGAAAAATAAGGTCCATGCACAATTTTTGGATGAGGGTTGGTACCTCCAAATACATCTGGATGCCAATAATTAATAGAAAGGCATGGTAGCCCAGGAGGCCCGGCACAATTTTTCTTTGACATCTGGCTGTGTAAAATATGCCTATATTTGCCACGTTTAAATGTTTTTGAAATGTTTTAATTTTTAGTCTTTTCATTAACTTTCCATATCCTGCATTGGATCAGGTCTATATTTCTTCCTATGTACTGCCTCTGTATGTAAGAGTCTTAATTCCTTTGGAGCTCAAAACACCCTGATTATGAGGAGCCCTCGCCACACTGCTTCACCCAGGAATGTCATCATCACCGGTCCGTCCCGCTTTCCAGCTCCACAGTTTGTGGCAGTAACTCGCTGTTCGTTAAGGCCAGCACTTCCCTCTATAGGAGTTGCCCCCTAGAGGGTGGGAATTCTTCAAAGGTCTGATAGAAAGCTAATACAAATGTTTCATCTGCTTTTGGTTTGTGGGTTCTAAGCACATGGCTTCCAAATGTCACATTTGGAATGTGAAATTGAATGATTCACAAGCATTTGATCAAATCACTGATTTTATCCATTGTCTTCTGTGAATTAACAATACATGATGTCTGCCTTTCAAGCATCCCCCTTCTTTCCTCTCATGTAATCTTATTCAGCTGGCATGCTCTTTCAAAGGTTAGGAACATTGGGGGTATGTGTGTTTTGAGGAGAAAGGTGAATTCATTAGCTTCATTTCTAAATATTTTAATAATGTTACTGAAGCCTGGGATGCCATCTTTATTCAGCTATGTCTTTTGTTTTTCTGCCACAGCTTAGCACTTATAGTGAATGGCAATACATATTAATAAGCAGGCAGCTTCATAAGACTCGGGTTAATGATGATAATTATTCCTACATGGTGTATGCTGACAGTGTGTGTGAAGATACTCACTTTCCAAACAGCCCCAAGGCGGTACAGATAATTCTGACACTGGGTACGTTATCTGAGAAGAAGGTTAACAATGCTATGTGATACTTGGGGGTTTTGGTTTTTTTTTTTTTTATGTGAACATTTTAATTACCTGGGGATAATGTTCATGGCTGGAATTCAGTAAGTGGGCATAGGGCCAATAACTATTCAGGAGATCTCTGAGACAGAATTAGAATTTTAACCATTAAAAATTGCAGGTTTGCAAATAGGCATGCACCTAGAAATAAGCAAGTCAAGAATTAAGAAAAGGTCAATGTTTTAACTCAAATTCTCACAGTGGCTTCTTAGTTTGAAGTAAATATTTATTTTTTGATTACGGCAAAAGTATGAAGTTGTAAAGTTCTGCTTCTTTTATTCTTTATGCTTTTCAAGTGCATCAAATTCTCCCACAAAACCAAGCACTCTAATGCTTAATGACCTTGTGTTCTGTTTTCCATCCCCTTTTCTAGGTTGCTCTCCGAACTTTCATTTACACCTGAAGAACTAATGACAAGTGACTGATGAGGAGTTCAGAGCTATAGTCTACTCTTTTCCTCCCAGGGTCAATTGTCTTTTCTAAAGTACTGAAACCTTAAACCAGGTATCTCAAATAAAACACCAGCTAGGGCCTGATGAATGTAACATTAATGAGTGAAGCTGGCCTAGAGCAGATTGTAGTAAAACTAAAAGGGAGGCTTCTAGAAGCAGGGTGTCACTGCATGTCACCAGCAGATTATTTCCATGTAGACATTCTGGTCCAGATTTGTCAAAAAATGTACTTCCTCAAAAGGAGTTTGTAATCAGGATTTTTTTGGATTCTTCCCATGTTTAAATTTTGTTCATGAAATTCAAACACTGCACAGGTTAAGTACAATGAGGGTCAAGTTCAAGGCCAAATGGTTCAAAGTACAGTTTGTAATTTCTGCTTTGAACTGAAGGGAAGACATTGCCTTGAATATAATTCACACTGTCCTCTTGTTCCCAAGTTCAAGAAACTAGAGGATACACACTCCTCTAACACACCTGCGATCCTCTGCTCTTCGTGCTGTTCCATTTGCTCTGGGTGCCTATGCTGACCTCTCCTACTCACTTTTGATGGCCTTGGTTAAATGTTGCCCTTTGCAGAGATTTCAAACTATTTTTTCTACCATCTCCTTGCCTTATGGGATGAATTCATTCTCTCACTATGTTGCTAGGGTATCTGGCACACACCATAATTAGCACTTACCATTCGGAGGGCATACTAAATATGTGGGTGTGTTGCTCTCCCCAGTTACAATGTGAGGTCCATACGGAAAGAGTCCTGCTGTTATTTTTTTTTATTAGCATCATATAATGGACAATAAATGTTTTCTGTGTGAATAAATGGGTCAGTGAATGAATTATTAGGAAGTTACTTGAAGGCTTAAGTATTCTTGTAAACCTCACTGCCCTCTAGCAGAGGGTATCAATATAGAAGACATTCAGTACATATTTATTAAATGAGAAATGAATGTCAACCAATGAGGTAGGGTCATTCTTTGAAGACTTAGGGATTGACACACAGGAAATCCTCAGTACTTGTACCTCTTTAATCATTTCCCACTAGGGAAAAAAAGGTTCTCAAACTGTTTTGATCCTAAAATTCAATTTAAAATTAATATAAATTGTATATATGACAGAGATGTATTAATTGCTTTTTATGATGACTTTCTAACATTTCTCTTAGTGCTTCTTCAAAGTGAGACAACCATGTCACAGCTTCAGTATCTCAACTGAGCAGATACTATTAAGGCAGTATCTTATAAAAAGTCTAGTGGTCATAATTTTCTTCAGAAGCCAGTCAGGATGAATTTGAATAAAATAGCCACCTGACAGTACTCCATCCATTATTTACTATAAATGCATATACAGTTATTCAAAAAACATTTGTTTATGTTAAAGATATTTAGTTTGCTTGTTACATTAGTGAAAATCTGTTTGAGTCCTTCTTTCCCAAGTCTTCTAGGAAACTGTCTCACTAAAGCCTGATTTTAGGAAATCTAATTTGTAATTATTTTAATGATTAAATTAATCTAGTATAAGGGATCACCCAAGAATTCTGTCCTACATGTTGACCAAGGAAGGTATCTAAATGTGAAAAAAATGACACGTCCTCTATAAAAAACATCTGCTATGCTCATGGTCAGTTCATTTTTGCAGGGACAGCATCAGTGGAAGACTAATTGTCTAACTAGCTGAATAGTTTTGTAGTCAAAAATCAAATGATGCAGGCCAGTTGTTTAGTCACTTGTACATTTTGAGAACTATTAGCTAATCAATCAAGTGTGTGAGAATTAACCAATGAATGGATGATCTAAGTTTGCAGACAGCTGTGGCACTGCAGTGGTTCTTTTAAAAAGAAAATAAAAGTTGTTATTAGCATGCTATATGCATAGCATGCCATGATACCATTCAAGAGCTGGTGACATTTTACCTGACATCGGACACTTCAACAATAAGCAGTTACGAATCATGGACATTTTTCTTATTGGGACAATGCAAATAATGCAACTGCATTCAAATGAGCAGATTTTCAGAGTGTATTTGAAACTCTTCCTGGGGCTAAGACAGACCTGCCACAGGTCTCTCCATTTCCTTTGGTAAGCCCTTATATATTAAGCAGTGGAAAATAAAAACAACAAATGTTATTCAGCAGAAAGATAAATGCCCAATCTATATAAAGTGAGACAGAAGAAATGGAAACATAGCATGAGGATTTTGCATGCTGAGAGACTCATAAAATGCAAGCGTGAATTTCCCCTCATAGTGAGTGTGGTCCAACATTAAACAAAGCATGGGGCATGATTATGAGAGATAAGATCAGGAGACGGAGAACATACAGCAAGCTGTTTTACCCACACTGAATATAATTTCACTCCTCTGATCTATTAGGCCCTCTTGCTGCACATCTTTGTAGATTTTTGCTAGTTCTCAGGAAAGCATTAAAAAACCCTACAGGCTATAGCTAAAATTACTGAATATTTTTTAATGTCTCACATGTTGACAGTCCTGATTTTCATTATATAAGAAATAACTGTCGATAGTGCCATTTAAATCCCCACTCTTTAGACTTGTGAATGCTAATGGCTGGGCTGTCGAACTTCAGCTTTTCCTGCAATCGTTATTCCTGGTTTCCTGTGGTGGATATGTATCGAACATAAGAAATTAGCTGCAGAGAGAATAAGAGGGTGTAAGTCTGAGTCATGTAAATGCCAAAAGCTTTTTGTGACATTTTTCAGACTTTAAAAATGGAAATATGTTATTTGCACAGTAGCTCCTGATGGAATATGACATACTGCAGCGATGTGGTGAGTTTAAGATTGGGCTGCAGGCCATTAGGAACCCTTTGTGTGAGAGCCTGGGGCCTGAGCAGACAAATGGGAGTGAGCTGCTTGGAACAAGTACGGCATTTGCTGACGAGCCAAAGAATCCTTGTTAGATCAAGAACTGCCAATGAGAATAAAGAACTTGCTTGAACCTGTTATCGTAAGTAAGGCTTAGGAATATAATTTTCAAGCTTGATGTAACTTTTGTCTTTATTCCAGATAGTCTTATATCATCATCATTATATCGGCACATGAAAAAAAAATCACAGGGCTAAGTACATACTTAACTCATATTTCAATTAGGGCTGAGCTTTTTAATTCAGTTGAAATAAGAAATCTTTCATAATAGATTCTGAACCTTTGTTAGGTCCTGAGAGGATGGGTTTGAGAATGGACAGCAGAATTTTCTCTAGAGGAAAATGGAGAACTCCCGTCAGTCGCACTGCCTTTCCCCTCTTGTTCCAACCCCTTTTAGCTTTGGAAAAAGTCTCTTAGGGAGGCAGTCACTGTCTCGGGCTTCACCTTGGGTTAGCAGAGTAGATACCCTCAGAGGTTTATTTCTACCTTGGGTGCTAGCTTTGCAATCTATTGGGCTCTCACTTCTTGTAAACAAGGGAGTAAGGGGGGATTCTTCTTTTTGGGTGGGTGCGGGGTGATTATTTGAAGTAACTCAGTGATCTTATGCTAATTTTGATATCTTTCTGCAGGGTATAATGGAAAGTCATGAGAATCAATCTTCATTAACCTGCTCTGCTTTGTATTCTAGAAAATTCAGTGTTCAGTTTTTGAAAGGTATGGAGTCTGGGAAAACAGATGGATGATATTTGGAAGAAGAGGAGACAGATGACCAAGAGGACTCCAGAAGGAATTTCATAAGTGTAGTATTGAAACAGATGATTGTGAAAAAGACAGACAAAACAGGGACAGGGACTAAAGTCTTTTTCCTTTCAAGAATGCCTTCTGGGAAGCTTCTGTCCAGACTTCTCTGTGCACCCAATAAATGCAATTCTGCTTCTCCCCTTAAATTGTCAGTGATGCTTAATAATATCCCTAAACCTTCTCTTGGAAAGCAAAACCTATTAATAATTGCCATTCATGCCAGTTTCTCCTTCATCTTCTCCCTCCAATTCATCAAGACCTATTGGTTCTATTGCAAATCTTCTCATTTCTCCTTGCTCTCTCCCTACTGCTGCTTCTTAGTCCTAACTTCTATTTTATCTCAACTAGATAAGGCAGTTTTAATTGGTCTCTCAGTTTCCAATCTCACCCCAATTCTCCATCTTCACTGTTTACATAAATATTTCTGATTGTTTTTCTTTTTTCCACCTGTTGGGTAAAACACAATTATACCTAATGTAGAGCACAGTGACAACTAAATTTTGTGATTATGAAAAATAGTAAGGCATGTTTTTCCTTCTCATGCCCAGTCACCTTGCAAGTTTGTGTGGGTCTAAAAGAATCTGTTCACTGACTCCAGGGAGCCATGAAAACCTGTGATTGTTCATGCTCACTTGAGAAGTTCTCTATCTTTATGTTGTCGGTGGGAAGAAGTCCACAACAACAGTCGAAGCTATTCACAGTTCAGTCTTTAACTCTTGGGTTTACTCGTCATTTCCCCTATATACAGCTGCCCAATGGCTAAGTGGACAGTGTTAGGACTTCATGAATTGTCATCTATTTTCATAATGCCATAGGTTTTTCACTTTCAGTTCCCTCTGCCTAAAATGCCTTCCTCTGTCTGATAAATACCTAGTCATTCTTCCGACCTCTCCTAAATGTCGTCTCTTCTATACTTCCTGACACGCTCAGGAGGAGTTAGGGGTTTCCTCCATGCAGGCCTTTATACTTGGATATGTATTTACCTCTTGATATGTCTGGCTTGCCTGTAATATGACAAGCTCCTTCATGATCGCAACTTTGTTTCATTCATCTTTGGATTTTTAGCTTTCAGTACTGCGTGTACAAAACAAAACACACTGCTGAAATGAACAAATGAATTGAAGATGCAGCTCCAAATACTTTCTCTTTGCATCTATTCTCCAAAGCAATGAAAATATAATACACTGAATACCCTATACTTTGCCTATACAAATATGATCCAGGTAGCAGTAAATTCATAGAATGAGCATCTGCATTTTTCCTTCAACAGAATCTCTGCTCACTTTGAGGTTTACCTATCAGTGCCATTTGAAGAAATATTATTCTGCTAACAAGTGACACTTTTGTTGAGTTCTACTAGAAATTTCACTACATGTTTAATTATTGCTAACCTTGGTGTCAGACTGCTTTTCTTTTATTAACTAATCATCCACTGGCCCAGTGGGGTTCCTGTAGCCTCCAGGATTCTCAAGATATGTCAAATCAGATTATCTGCCCTTATTTTACAAAGATTAAAATTTAAATCTTTTCTAAACTCAGTGAAGAAACCATCTCCCACTGCTTAATATATACAAACTATACCAAAGTATGCATGAGTTTTATTAATTAGGTTTGAAAAGAAAGTTAGCTTAACCAAAGTAGTAAACAGTTATGTTAGATGAAATTTTATTTACCTTACAACACAATCATATTGCAGTGTTGTTACAATGATTTCTAAATACCAATTATGGAATACAGATCATGGACCAGTCTTTCTTTACAATACCAAAAAATCTCATAGTTCAGAATTTGTTTTTATTTCAGCAGCTCTCAGAAAGGAAGAATCTATGAATTGAGTTGGTACAGAAGTAACAGTTATTTGTAAGCTGTTTTTGTTGATTCCAAATCAATGTGCTGAGAATTACTTTAAAAGAGCTTAGCTTTCTAGAAGGCTTTCATGTTGAAATCTGAAATTTAAAGGTGAGATACTTTGAAATATCATGAAGTGCCACATGGCATAAAATATGTCAAAAGTGCCTTTTGATTTTTAACTACTTTGAAAATGAGAGTTCAGTGTTTTATAATCTTTTGTAGTATACCTGAGTTTCCCTCTAAGTTTATATTCTATGAAGATTAGTGCTTATGCATCATAGAAAATAAAATTTACAATTTTTTTTGTGTGTTAGGGTGTAAGTTTTATATGCAGGCCCAATATGTAGTTAATAAAATGTTAGATCTTTTCTGTTAAATATGTATGACTAGTAAAATTCTTTACATGAATTAGATCAAGACACCTAAAAGTTACATAATTTATTCACATAAATAATGTGGTGCAAATGTAAGAGTAGAATTTGTGATTTCTCTGTTCCAGATCTCATTGCATTTAGCAATAATTAATAATTTAATCTATAAGTAACGGATAATCAGAAACTAGTTGCTTTTCCCCCATAGTACAGCACTTACAACTTTTCTGAGTTTTTATATTACTGTTTTTACTTTTTAAAAAATGTGGTAACAATTTTTGAGAAAATTTCAGTTTTATAGCAAACGTATGAAGGAAGGCCAACCAAACTGCAAATATACCAATTTTACTGGGATGTTGTTTGGTTTGATTTTCTCTTGAATTAACCTGGATATAAGAATGAGAGAAGATTTGAAGGCTGTGTTTGCTCTTTATTTTGTTATTTAACTATCTGTAGTCTCTAACTAGCAAAGAAAGTTATCTCATTGATGTGTGAGTTCTGAATTCCATTTTAGTTCTTTCTGTGCATGTAGTTTTTTGTTGTTGGTTGTTATTTATATGTGTTTTAAAATCTTTTTAATGAAGATTAGATTCTCTTTTCTTATAGTCGTGAATTAATGTTTTTACAAATGTACTGAGTTTATACTATTGGAGCTTTTTTTAAAAATCAATCTTATTGAGATATAATATATAAGCAATAAAATATACAGATTTTAAAATAATTCCAATAATTTCAGGAGGGAACTTTCTAAGGTAATGAAAATGTTAAAACACAGAACATTTAAAGTACAGAACATTTCCATCACCTTAGAAAGTCCCCTACTGCCCCTTCTCCATCTTCTCACTGCATCCTATCCTAGACAACAGTTAGCTTTCCATCCCCGTTACTTACTTTTGCTTCTCTGAATCTCATACAAATGGAAATCAGAAAGCATATATTCCTCTGGACCTGGCTTGTTTTACTTAACATAATTCATCCAGGTAGTGTGTATCAGGATTTGTTTCTTTTTGTTGTTGTTGTTGTTGTTTTTATATCTGAGCAGTATTTACTTGTGTGAAATGTACCACAATGTACTGATCCATTTAACTGCTCATAGACCTTTGAACTGCTTCCATTTTGTAGTCTACTACAATTAGAGCTGCACTGAATATTCACATACATGTCTTTTTTTGGCTAATGTGTTTTCATTTCTCTTGGGCAACTATCTAGAAGTGGAACTGCTGAGTTATATACTGTACGTTTAACTTTACGAGAAAATGCCAGATTGTTCTTGAAGTTGGTTGTACCATATATCACACCCACATTAGCAATGCATGAGAATCCCTCTTACTCTATATCCTCATTCATACTTTTTGTCAGTTTTTCTGCATGTGAAATAGTATTCCATTGTGATTTTAATTTGTATTTGCCTAGAGATGAATGAATTTAACGTTTCTTCATGTGCTTGGTGTCTGTAAGGGAAGCATATTTTATGATGGTCTCCAAGTCTTTTACTCATTTTGTAAGTTTGTTTTTAGTTTTCTTGCTACATTCTACGAGTTCTTTTTTTTTTATTTTTCTGAATACCAGTCCTTTGTCATACTGTGTTTCGTAAATGTTTTCTTGTAGTCTGGGCTTCACTTTTCATTTTCTTAAAGGGGGCTATTGAAGAACAGAGGGTTTTGATGTTCATGAAATACAGTTTATCAGTACTGTACTTCATGGCTTGTGTTTTCTTGTTCTGTGTATAAATGCTATGTCAAACATAAGGTCATAAAAGTTGTTTCCATAAGGGATTGCTTTCTCAGCCGAGGCCTGAGCTTTGAATTTTTTCTGCTGAGGTGATTTGTTTTGGCAGAATTCCATGCCTTTTGTTCTTGGGGTCCTAATGATGGACCCAAGTTTTATCCCATGCAATGATCTTTAAGAAGTCCTCATCTTCTTTTTCAAAAATTTCAAAATAATTGGAGGAAATTTTTTTGCTGTTAAGAATTCAGTAACATGTGCGTTTGAACTGAGGCCGAACACTCTTCCATTTCGATGTGCACTGGGTGAAAAATGTGAGCATCTGTGTGGGCAAGGTCAAGAGTGAGGGAAGGGAGACACCATGTGACTGCACAGAACCGGTTATATCCAGATGGTCTAATGTAACAAAAAATATTACAGTGGAGGCCAAACTTAGCCTGCCCTCGTATTTATTATCTCATTTTGCTGGCTAGAGCACCTCAATACAAAATGCAGGCAGTGAGAAACTAAAACCAGTATGCCTATTTGACAGGTTAGTAAATATTTGTAATTAATTTTTCTTTTATCTTAAAAAAAGTGAGGGTGAAACGTTACATGGCATAACTTACTATATACTTCAACGTGTAACAAGAGACATGAAAGCATCTAAGTTTGTGTGATATCAACACACCCATTTTACTTGATTTTAAAGCTTATCACACTTCACAGTATCAATAATAGGTGAAATGACGTGACTAATATGAGAATTTAAAAATTTGAGTTTGTTTTCTTTGTGAGTTTCTAATTTTTAGATCATTACCTAGCTGGGATTTTCAACATTAAATACAATTCATAGTAGTTTTTGTATAATCAACAAAGTGAAAAAGACATGTGTTAAACATAGAATTTTACACGGGTAAATAACGTGGCCTGTATCAGGTTACAGTGGCTATTTTTGAACATAACAAAGGCCATCTTTCTTCATTTTGATCTTAAGTGAAGTAGCTGAGTCCCATCCTCTTTCATTCACCCTACAAACCCAAGAGCACTGTCTTTTAGTTGACATGTCAAGCGTTTTTTTAAAATTCCATTTATAACTCACTCCGTTTCTTCAAAATGGAGTTTCTATACATTTTCTTCTTATTGTGTTGGATGTATATTGGAAACGGTGAATTTTCTTTCATTCTCGTCTAATACTATACATAAAAATTGTTTTGCCTTTAAAATTGAATTGTCTTAATTGACATCTTGCCTTAAAAGTATCTATTTCTTTATCCTGTGAAATTATTTGCTGAATCAATTTTTCCCCAATTTTGGGTGTTATGTTTCCAAAAATCCTGTTGTTTGCATATCTAGTAGAAGTTCTCTGTGCTGGATCATGTGTTCTAAGTGAAACCTTAAAGCTTATTTTAATAGTTTTGACATTCACCAAAGTAAAACAATAAAGATGTCCTGTTTCACAGTATTTTACTTAATAATAAAGTGTCCTGTATTATGAATATATAGAAATCTCTTGTTTGCTAAAAACAATGGATGTCTCTTTTTCAGTCTGATGATCAGTAATTGCCTATTCCTTTGTTCTAGTTACTATGTGAGCTAAGGGGTGTTTCTTTTTATGTTTGCTATTCCATGCAATAGTTGACACCTTTATGTCTTCATAATTTAAGACTCAGTGATTTCCTTTATTCAAATCTCCAGTAAGCGAGAGTGACTCATTATTGCCAGGGTTAGAAAAAGCTTTTTCATGTGTTCAATGTGAACTTCCACTCATTTTTTTCCTCCACCATCTAGAGTTATTTCCCTTTTGAATTCTCTCCAGGAAATATTACTTATAATTCACCTATACTTGATTTTCATATGAGGAAAATTTAAGCTTCAGAATGATCTGATATACTATTTGTCCCCATTGATTAAAGACTTAGAAAAACATAATATTTTTTGAATAACTCTTCAAATGTATTATTACATTGAGCATATGATAGATGATCAGTGAGTTCTCACTTTATGAATAAGTAGTCTTAAGTTTCAGCCACCCATTCATACTATCCATGCACTTCTAATTCAGCTTTGATTTCCTTTTTGTTGTGTTTTAGTAATTACAATTATTTTCCTTAGGTAATATGCAAATTCTGGCTTTTCTAGAGACTCTGTATGTGTGAATTCATTTTTACAATTAGAAAACTTAGATACATGTTAAAATTTGATAAAAATACAAATAGCTAAATAGTGTGTCAAAATGTGAATAAAACATAGTGCAGTTGAGACTTCTACAAGTTAATTTTTTAGAAGTTAATGTTTATTAATCTTCTGAAAGAGAAGTTGCTAAATGATATATTACTGGATTTGGTGGACTCCAAAAATTTAGAGACAGGTTAAATAATTTCCCTAGCTTCAACTGGTCCTAACAAAAGATTAACAAAAATAATTCAGATCAGCTATCTGTAGAGTCTTCATAGGAAATGTCCCATCTGGTTACAAAACATGGGCTAATTTTACTATGAAGTCAACCTTCCAAACTGAGGACTAATCTCTAGTATATGGCGGTTTTATCAAAGTTTAGCCACTCTGGGAAGCTAGTTTAAAATAACCTGGGAATTTTTTTCAAAAATTTAAAAATACTATCTTCATAACGTTTTAGCTCTGTAATTTTTATGAGTTTGTCTGTCAATAAGAGGTTGACACTGATCATTACTGCAAAATCAACTTCTCGAGATGATGTTGAACAGTCCTATGAGAGCTGATGAAAATTAAATACTAAAATATCATTTCTCAATTCTAAACTCACATATTTAACAGCCTATACCACATGTATATCTAAGGTTGCATATTTAAAACATTACCCATCCAAAATTGAACTCCCCATAGTACCCCCCTTGTTTCAAAGCTGTACCTACTATGATCTTCATCTGACTGTGTTCTCAAACACTGACATCATCCGTAACTCTTCTCTTTCTCTACACCCCAAGTCCAACTCAACTGTCAAGCCTCTTGACCCTGTTTTTGATATGTCTGGAATCTGATGTCTCCACTGCTATGACCATGATCTTAAATTACATCATGTCTTGCCTAGAGTGTTGAAATAATTTCCTATTCCTTGAATGAAGTTATTTATGGCACTATATCTACGCATTGTGCTTGGAACTTTACCTGCATCATCTTAGTCTCCATAATTACATTAAAAGATGATTACTAGCTCTACTTTGTATATCAGGCCACTGAGACTTTAAAAAATAATTTCCCTAAGACACAGTTTGTAATTCGCAGAGCTAGTATCTGAACCCAATATGTTTAATTCCTCATCAGGACTTACAACACCTCCATAACGTTTCATATTTGTGGCACTCTTAGTTCTAGTAACTACAAAACTAGAGCAAAGTTAATATAAAACTATAGTATTTGAATTTTTCATAATACTTATGAGATCTAGAAGGTAAACAAAAAATTAAAATACAAACCCTAAAACTCAAAAGTAATTGGATTACTATTAAAATGGCAATTTGGGGTGGATTATAAAACCAGTTGTTCTCCGTCTTTGCTTCTGACAATGCAAATGGCAGGAACTGTGAGAGGTTTGTGGTTTTATCCTACTTACAAGCTAACAAGTTAGCATACCAGAATTTCATAGATGCTTACAGAAGACATGAGAATCCTGAGTGAGGAGTTACAGTAAGTCATTTGTCTTTTAGGCCTAGCCTTGGAGAAATCTTTCTCATATTAGTATACTAGGCTATTTTAATTGACATAAGTATCTGTAGTTTAAATTGAATAAGGTCAATCTGATGTCAGTTTCATAGCTAACCTGGTCAGAAATAAAGGTTAGGAGGACATTTTACATATTTTATGGATTTACAAACTTGCTTAGATTCTTCATACTCCATTGAATCCTTAAGCAGAACTTCAAAATAATTGAAAGTGATAAGAAGTAGGCACATCTGTGATAACAATGTCAAGCATTGAACTATTTTCTCCTATTTAATAATAATTTACTTGTTATGTAGTATAAGTATTCTATTTAGGGTATTCAATAAATACAGTTTTAACTTCAGAGGAATTTAAGATAAATTCTCTTGTTTAAGTAGATTTCAGTGTACACTGAAGAAAGGAAGAGGTGAAAGTACCTCCAGTTAAGCTAGATATTAACTAACCTCAAAGAGACATCTTTCCAGTACCTAGTAGTATTAATTATTAAGTAGCATTAATAAAGTATTTTAGAAATAATCAAATTTGATGTGCATAGTTGTAATTTTTTAATGCTGATGTTACTGTTTATTCCCCACCAACAATTTATTATTATTTCTTATTTTTAAATGCATTCTTAAATTTGTTCAACAGGCAAAGATACATTGTTAAAAAATGAGAGCGTTTGAAGCAATGTCCTTATATACCCAGAGCAGAATGAATCTCTAAAATGGGTTTAGAGCAAGACCATGCAAGGGGAGATAATGAGTAATGGGAGAAGAGAGCATCATGTGATGGCTGTGAATCACTTTTTTTTGCTAACGAGGTTGATATAACCCTAAATAAATTAGGTAATCATTGGTTTAACAAAACTTTTATCCAAAGCATAAATCCAAAGACACAGTTAGGATATATAGGGCCCAGCAGAAGTAACACCCATTTTTAAGTAGTTACGATATTGTTGTTACAGAACTCGATGCTTATGATTTTGGAATAGATTACCAGCTCAGAAAAAAATGGATATTATTTGTGCTGGACCCTGTTTACTGACTTCAACTTTTATAGACAAAACTGAGGTGGAATTTTGAAAAGTATCAGTAACAATGTTCATTATGTGGATCTTGACTGGAATGATGTTAACCAATGCAAGGGCTGTGATAAAGCTTGTAGAGGGATTGGTTAGGCTAGCCAGGATGCTCATCCCATTCCTTTCTGCGAAGTTCCCTATTTACAACACTATTCTTTATGCATTGAAGCAATTACAGTTTTCATTTTCTGTTTTAATTAAGGAGTGTGCATGTGAAAGTCTAAGACATCAACTAGGTGATTCGAAAGGCTTTCCACAAACGGTTTCATTTTTATGCCCCATAATGTCTGATGTGGCATGGTATTTTGAAATAGTCAATTTAAAAAGATTTTTGATTCTGAATCTAAAATTATAGTCTTAGATTCTAAACCCAATAAGTGAAATCTATGGATTGACTGAATTTAACTAATTTAAATATCATGTCCAGTGAGTGATCTCTGTTCCATTTATAGTATTTATCTCTATTTTTTTTTTTGCTTACCATTTATTTTCTTGCAAAATATACGCATATAATCAGAATTCAAATCTGTAAATAATTTGTGCTCTGTATGCTGTTAAATTTGAAAATTGTTTATTTTTGTGTCTGAAGAATAGCTAACATAGCCATTTTCTGAAAAAGTTCTATAATTTGACCTCCAAGATTGCCTGCCCAATGATAGGCCATTTTTACTAATGGACAGGCTGCTATTCTTGCTCATTATTGTTCTAACTCTTTAGAAAAAAAAAATCTACTCTTTTCTGCTTAAAGTTCATCTGTAGTGTGTTTTATCCTCCATGCCTCCTCTTTCATTGTTGGTCTGAACTGGTTGTAGTAATTATGATTTATTTTATCAAATAGAATATCTCAGAGATGCTCTGTGTCATCCAGTGCTAATATATACAGATGTATATTAAACTGGATTGTAATGTTTACTGCCTTTTATGCTTTAGAGATATATTTAATTATGTGAGAGTATATTTCCCTAAATACTTTCTAAAATTTTGTTTTGAAATTTTTAATTGATTCCTCCAATAAAAATTTATAAACATTTCCTTGTTACCTTAAAAATATCACAGGGAGATCCTGAGTATAATTGCATTAATCTTATAAACTGAAAATTGTCAACATTTTATAATATTTAGTTTTAGAATTTAAAACTTTGAAAAAATATAATATCCAATAAAGAAGATGTCACAAACCAATGAATAAATAAAGAATTACTGGAATTAACTGAATTGGAATAACTTGGAAAAAATTAAATATTTTGAAAAATCAACTAACTATGGAGAAAAACTTAGATATGCAATTCAAATATTCACATATTCCAGGTGAATTAAAGACTTAAATAACAAAAACATGTCACACATAGACACAGAGGGAAAAAGGTTAATTTTATAAGCTCTCTATGTGGGAGAGAATCTCTAAGCAGGTAGTGAAGGAAAATGTCAGTAGTTCTGGGAATCACTAAAAAAACCTTTTTTTTTTCCTTTTGAGACTTTTTATTTTTCAATTGCATTTTACATACAATATTAACAAATAGTTTCAGGTGTACAGCACAGTGATGAGTCATTTATTAACTTACTAAATTCTCACTCTGATACATCTGGTTGCCAGCTGACACTATATATAGTTATTACAATGTTATTGATTATATGCCCTATGCTGCACTTTACATCCCTATGACTATTCTGTGACTAAGAATTTGTACTCCTTGATTTCTTCTCCTTTTTTACCCACTCCTCCCATTACCCCAACAAATCTAGTACCTATATGACGCCACACAAAATTACTGCAACCTTACTGACTATATATTCCCATGTTATACTCTATATCTCCTTGATGATTACCTTGTAATAAACTAAACTTCTCTATCCCTTTTCCTTATTTTACCCACTCTCCCATCCCTCCTCCTGTTTTAAAGAAGTCCCTCTAACATTCTTTGCTGTATTCGTTTGGTGTTGATGAACTCTTTTAGCTTTTTCTTGTCTGAGAAGCTCTTTATCTGTCTTTCAATTTTGAATGCTAGCTTTGCTAGGTACATTATTCTTGGTGTAGATCCTTGGTTTTCATCACATTGAATATTTTCTGCCATTTCCTTCTGGCCTGTAAAGTTTCTCATGAGAAATCAGCTGAGAGTTGAGTGGGTGTCCTCTTATAAGTTACTGCTTGCATTTCTCTTGCTGCTTTTAGAATTTTCTCGTTTTCTTTAACTTTTGCCATTTTAATTATGATGTGTCTCAGTGTATTCCTGTTTGGGATCATCTTTTTTGGTACTCTCTATTTCCTGGGCTTGTATGTCTATTTCCTTCACCAGGTTAGGAAAATTTTCATTCATTATTTCTTCAAATAAGCTCTTGATCCCTTGCTTTTCCTCTATACCTTCTGGTACACATATGATACAAATGTTGTTATGCTTAATGTTGTCCCAGAGGAATCTCAAACCATTCTCATTTTTTGGATTCTTTTTCTATTTGTTGTTCTGTTGGCTTTTCTTGCAAATCATTGCTTTGCACTTCTACATCATCTAGTTTGGTGATTTTTATTCCATTCTTCATTCCAGTTCACGTAATCTTTATCTGTGTCTGGTCCTTTATAATGGTTTGTACGTCTTCCTTTATTCTTGCCATCTCTCCATTGAAATTATCACTAAGTTCCCTGAGCATTTTTATAATTGTGGCTTTGAGCTCTGTTTCTGATGGGTCAATTGTCCCCATCTCTTTGACTTTCTCTGTTGTTTGGATTTATTTTGAGCTCCCTTTCTCTGGTTTCTCACTCTAGCAGCCTCTTGGTTTGTGGATATTCTTTTCCTTAATCCAACACTTGCTGCTGCAGTTTCTTTGGTGTTCACTACTGACGCTGTGTGGGCAGAAGTATGTGGGGGAGGGGTGTTCAGGCCTTTGTTTTCTTCCTGGGGCTTCAGGGTGTGCAGGCAGTATGGGTGTAATTACACCTTTTTGCTCTTGATTTGCCCCGAGGACTTTGCCCTGAGACTTGGGGTCAGTCCTGTATGCTGGTCACTCAGACTGGGTTGGGTGTTGGCCAATAAGCTCATCTGCAAGCCTCCTTTTCCACCTTCCCAGCCAGCGTAAGGTCGGGTAGTGGTTTGTAAGGGTGCAAGATCAGGGCTCACACCTTTGTTTTCTTCCTGGGGCTGCAGAGTTGCAAGAGCAGTACTCGTGCTTTTACCCTTCTGTTCTTGGTTTGCCTGAAGGATTCTTCCCTGAGCCTTAGGGGTCAGTCCTGTATGCTCGCCCTTCAGACCATGCTGGTTCTGGGCCGAGAACCGTGCCTGCAGCTCCCTCTCCTTTTCCTTCCCCCGGCCAGAGTAAACTTGCACTGTGGCTTCTTACCACCGTCACTCCCCCTCCTCGTGGAACCAGAGTAAAGTGGGGTCACCACATCTTGCAGAACCAGTCTGCACCTCCTGGGGGCCAAAGTGAGATCCAGCTGTGGTGTCTCATGCCTCTGCTTCTGGGTCTCCTTTTCTCTGTCCTAGTGAAGTCCCGAATGCTCTCTCGCAGCCTTCTTCCTCTTCTCTACTACATTGGTAGAGTTCCCAGTGGAGACTCACACGGCTCAAGTCTCTTTACCTTTTATTACCCCCTCATTTAACCCTCTACCCACCTGCACGTTCTTCAGTGCGACGAGTGGGTTTCTTAGCTGTGACTGTGCCTTGTGTGGGGAGTCCTTAGTTGAGTTACAGATGTTTTATTAGTTGTAATGTCCAGGGGAATTTTTCAGAGCTCGCTCTCATACTGCCATGTTGTTACTCTCTTTATTTTATTATTATTATTATTATTTTGTATGTGGGTAGTTACCTGGCTGGGAATCGAACCCAGGCTGCAGCATTGACAGCGCCAGCGCTGAAGCCTTAAGCCACTACACCACCAGGAACTCCCCATTTTGTTGCTCTCTTTAAAAAATATTCTTAAATGCTATTGGCTTTGTTAATAAAGAAATGTAATATAATCGTTACATAAGGAATTAATTTAAATTGATAAATACTATAATCACATTAGATAAATGGGTCAAAGACATGAAAAGATAATTAATAAAGAATTAAATTAAATTTATTGAGAATGGTTTTATGGGCTAGCCTATCATCTAACTTGGAAAATGTTTCATTTGTTCTTGAAAAGAATGTAAGTTCTGGTGTTGTGGATATAGCATTCTGCAGTACTGGTTAAGATGTTCAGGTTGTTGTTTTAGCTGTTAAAATCTCTCATATATTTACTGATTATATGTTTAGTAGTTTTATGAATTATTGAGATTGTGGAATTAAAACCTTCAAATATAATTGTTGAATTGTCTCTTTCTCCTGACAAGAATGTCAAGTTTTATCATGTGACTTGGGGGTCTTGTTAGGCACATATACATTAATAATTTTTTTTCTGATATCTACTTATTTTAAAATATCTCCTTTTATTTCTAATAAATAATTTTGCCTTAATGTTCATTTTGTATGATATTGTTATAGCCACCCTAGTATTGTATGGATGTATTTGCATGGTATATTTTTTCCCAGACTTTTACCTTTATCCTATTTGTGCCTTTGAAACTAAGGTGTGTCTCTTGTAAAGTTGTGTTTTGCTGTTTTATTAGTTTAACAATGTCTGCCTTTTGATTGGAGCATTTATTCCATTCACTTTTAATGTAATTATTGAAAAAATTATGACAATTTTGACTTTGATTAATTAAACTATGATGTACCTAAATACAGTTCTCTTTATGTTTATTCTACTGAGTGTTCTTTGAGCTTTTTGATTTTTCTCATTAATGCTTTTCATTAATTTGGGAATATTTAGGTCATTATTTTTTACTATTTTTTTCTGACTCTTTTTCTTGGGACATTCACTATACATATGTCAATATGCTTGCTGCTATCTCACTGAAGAATTGTTCGTTTTCCCTCAATCTTTATTCTCTGTGTTTTTCAGGTTGGATTATTTCTATTGATTTATCTTCAAGTTCACTGAACTTTTCTCTATCATCTCAAATCTGCTTTTGACCCCTTTTAGTAAAGGATGGGAACAGCTTTAGGCCTGAAGGCCTCAGTCTTCCACCATTCTTACTCAAAGTTTCAGCAATTCTTCATGAATAAACATCTCTCAATTTGTTGTTTGGTCAATTTTCAGTTCTGAAAGGGTTGATTTTTACACTTGATCTTAGCCAAAAGTCTGAGAAGTGATGAAAGGGTTGTTTTTTTTACCACACTGTTCAGCATATATATGTATGTGTGTGTGTGTGTGTGTGTGTGTGTGTGTGTATAATATATATGCATATATGAGTGTGTGTGTGTGTGTGTGTGTGTGTGTAGTTTATTTTGTGAGGAAAATTTGTTGACCACTTCAAGTCACAATAGTCAGAAGTTCTACCCCAAGATCATTAAATCAAATTGCTTAATAGGTATTTTTAAAATAATTCAACTCCACTGTCTAAGAAAGGAAAATTAAAAGGATAATGAGATATTGTTTTGCCTATAAAATTAGCAAAGATTGAAAACTTGAGAATAATGAATGTTGGCAAGAATTCAGGGCTATAGGCATTCTCATGTTTTCCTAGGTATATTGTAATAAAAATTATTTATTTTCTCTTTTATGTATTATTTCTCTGAATGTAAATTTGTAATATGTTTTTTAATTGTTTAGACTTTTAAAAAATGTTAAAATAAACACATTTTAATATTCAAAGAATAACTTAATAGAAAAATAATGAAAAGTAAGTCTTTCTTCCAGGTTTTCACATCCTCTCCCTGGAAAATCATAGTTATCTCTTCCTGTGAATATTTCCAGAGATATTCTATGTATATACAAGCTTAAATGTGTATAATATAAGCTTTGTGTATAATATAAGAGCCAGATACTTGACTATCCAACACACAATGCTCTCCAGCTTGTGTTTATGATGAACAAAACATTGTGATGATCAGAACTTATCAATATATGGAGATATCCTGCAAACAAATTCTTCACAGTTTTTGTATCAGAAAAATTATAGAATTTCAGTTAGGTTTTTTTTTTTAACTACTTGCTACTTTTTCATACTTAAAATTTTTTTCTATAATGAACATTTATTAATTTTGTAAATGTAAAATAAACTACTATGAAATATGTGTATCTTGACTCATCAGTTTTACGTCTATAAATGTACCTAAGCAATAATTACCAATGAAAAAAATTATGTGCAAACAAGCTCACAGCTGAATAAATATTAAAATAAGAGTTTTAACTAAATTTTAAATTTACTGATTATGTACAATATGGCTCATTCATTTGAAAAATAATTAAGTTGCTGTCAAAATTGTAATAATAGCTAATATTTTATTGAATACTATTATTATGTGCCAGGAACTATTCTAAAATCCCTAAATGTATTACCACTTTTCATTATAAGAATAATTCTGTGATATAGGCACCTTTGTTTTTCTTCATTTTATAGATAAGAAAATTGAATCATAGAAAAGTTAAGCAACTTGTCCTACAAAAGATTTCTAACAATATGCAAAAATACTTATGTTGTGATAGGAAATGTTCTCCAGAGAAAGAACTTGGAAGTTATGCAGGAAGAGGGGGCACTCAAGAGATCAACACCAGAGAGGAAGCAGAGAAAATGAGAGTTGGCTGAGAGAAGAGTTAAAAGGTGATACAGATGTGATGTGGACACAATGAAGGTCTCTCAAGACCCTACTGGGAGCCATGAAGCCAGGGTGGCTCTTCAGAAATGTCCTGAATTTAAGTAAGATGGCTGGGTCTTTACATCTCATCAAAGAACAGTCCTTGGTGGATGGTTGCGACAGCAGAGCAAGAGGGTGATTTTGTGAAGACGAGTCTCTCTGCCTGAGGGCAGTTTTCTGAGAGTGCCTTACCTGAGCAATGCCACCCACCAACTCTCTTAGCATTTGATGAGACAAGTGCCTCAGTCCTGAGTGTGGTATAGACAGCTTCTACTGCCCATATAATAATAAGTCATTGTAAATCTATATATATAATATTTCTATTTTTTATCCTACATGGATGTACTGTGTGTATATATCACATGTACAGATATATAAATACATGTGTAGACTAAAAAAAAATATGCCTTAATGATAGGAAACAGGTAACTATTTTGTTTTCTAATTTAAATTACTTCTTTTTTAAGTACAAATATTTTATTTTAAAATAAAAGTTTTCTTTCAAAACATCCTTCAGCCAGGTGAATTGAAACATTTCAGGTCTGCAAGATTTTTCTAATACACATATTGGAGTGTATAAAACAAAAGTTATCTCAAGGGATAGAAGCCCAGGGCTTAACAAGACTATTAATTCTATATATGAATGAGGGATAACTATAATCATATATCAGGTTCTTATATGTGTACTTTTGAAAGTTTCATATAATAAAATGTAACTTTCTTATTACTGTTGAGAAGTTTTCTAATTAGAATAACGCTTTTCAGCCAAAAACTTCAAAGATAAAATCTATTCAGGGTTAGGTCATACAAAGTATTTGACGATAAATAATTTGCTTCTTGAGCTATTCTAAGACACTTTTCAAATACCAGTTATTTATTTATTTATTTATTTATTTATTTATTTATTTATTTATTTATTTATTTATTTATTTATTTATTTTTACTTCTTTATTGGTGGGTAGTTCCTTGGCTGGGAATCGCATCCAGGCCACTCCCCAAATACCAGTTTTTTATTTCTTCATTTGTGCAATCTCTTTGCCATTGAACAAGTATAGCAAGTCAAGGAAAGGAAAGGAAAAGGAACCTTGAGTCAGGAAAATAAAATCATCTGAATTGATGACTGGAATGGCTGCTTCTGAGCGCGTCAAGAGTCCAATTTAGTGCAGCCTTTGGGCAGCTTTCAATATTCCCGACCGACACCAAAGTGTCGATTGCAGATTGCCTTGGGCTATTGCAAAGATCATTTTCACAAATACAAACTGTCTTTTACAATTTTCTCATCTTTGGTCTAAGCTCTCTCTCATGTGTTCTGTTCTTAGGAGACCCAACATGAATTGACACAGCACTTTAGATACTCTGGTTCTTGTATTCTTTTTGGTGTTTGTAAAGCCAATGTTTTCTCCTAATGCATTTTATTTTCTCCAAATCATTACTATGCTGGGCACCTCTAATTGGGAATCCAGAAAGGTATGCTAAAGCTTACTGATCTGACCCCTTAGGATAATAGGTAAGCAGGAGCTTGAATAGACATATGTGATAAGAACACAAAATGTCTCAAAATTCACATTCCTAGGAGGGAATTTATTACGTTTTTCAGGCATCCAGCATATGACTGTTTATGGAATTTTTTATGTTTAGAAATTTCTTCACTTTAGGAGTTGTGAAGGGACAAGTCTTAGAGCTTAGAGGACCTAAAAATGTTACAGCACAGATACATTACTTGGGCTCTATCAAGCAAAGTTTACTGGTGGTGACAGTAGTTCTGTAGGATGACGGGAGCCCAGGGGCAGAGTGGTATCAGGGTGATGTTAGAGGTGGTTGTGGATCATTAGTCCTCTATCTTTGGGACATACAGTAGATCACACTTGCTGGCCTCCTTGTCCTTCAGTGGAAATAGGTGAGTAGTCCTGACTAGTGAGTTATGAGCAGAAATGATCATGACAACTTCTGGCTCAGTGTGTTAATAGCTGGCGTGAGACCCTCTGGAGCTCTTTCCCTTTGCCAGGTAACAGTAAAATTCCAGATATTGGCCTTCATTAACCTGGGTTCCAGAGTGGGGACAATGCAGAGCAGAGTTGCCTGTGATGGACATGTGGTGTGAGTGAGAAACAGTCTTTGCTGTTTTAAGTGACCTTGTGCATCATAACTGATGCAGTAGCCACCTAGGTGTTCCTGGTATAAAAGTGTCAGAAGAGCTGATGGGTGTTTGGCTAGTATTATTCCATCAGTTTTTAAGCATGGTTTTGGGCTGTTTCCAGAAAGTAGTCTTTAGCCTGGTTCTTCATGCTTTTCAACATTTCTGTGAACGACCTGCCATTTTTTTGGTAGGCTTCTTTTTACCGTAAACAACCAGAGCCAGCACAACTGCCCAATCCAACTCCCTAATAGCTTGGTTTCCTTCAAAATCTTACTATGAATTTCTCTTCTGTAATTCTGTATAAAGTCTTTAGAAGGTATTTTATTTTTTAAAATCTAAACCTCCTCTTGAGAATAACACATTTCAAAAATTTGCTGAATGTATAAAAGTTGTGCAGGTTATTTTCCCCTCAATTTATCACTTTCAAGCTCCAAGAGTTTGTTTTAATTCTTGTACAATAACATTTAATGGATAAATATATGCTCCCCCCATTTTCTGTAATCATGTTATTAATCTCAGAAATATCCCTTCTTACCCTGTGCATCCAAACTGAATGATCCTGATCTCAGTACACTGACCACTGCAGATGGATCCCAGGAGGCATCAGAACTGTGTTGACCACTAAAAATTTAGTCGATCCACTGTTCTTCTCACCACAAAAGTGTCAGCCAGGAAGGACTGTGCAAACAGTGGAGAAGACACAAAGGATTCTCTCTGTGCCATGGTATCTTACCTTCTATCAAGTGAAGTTTGGACTGGATAACCTCTCATGTCCCTCCAAACTCTGAAGTTGTAGGATAGCTTTCCTTCCTAAGTAACATAAGCTATCTTAGAACTGATCTTACTGTAAACATGGATTTGCAGGCTTTTATTTTCTAATTTTACCTTTGTTCATTTTAAAGTACAGGTACCTCCCTGGCCTTGGATGCTTTCTTCAAGGGAACAAAATTGCTCCGTCTTGGTACTACTGACATTTGGGACCAGATAATTCTTTGTTGCAGGGAAGGGGGGTGGCTTGTGTATAATGGATGTGTAGTAGCATCCCTGGCCTCAATCCACTAGATACCCGTAGCTACCATAAGTTGTGGTGACCAAAACTGTCTCTAGACATTGCTAATTATCCCCGGGGATAAAATACCCCAGGCAAAAATCAGTGCATTAGAGTATCTCCATTTGTGTGGGATTTTACTTTCCAAAAGAGCTGTCTCATCTTCAAACTTGAGAATTTCACTGTGTAATGCCTCTTCTAGATAATTCATAAAGATATTAATGTTAATTGCAAGTACAGGAAATAGCAACATAATTCCTCATTTCGATTACCACTAAACTTTTATCATTATAGGTATACCATCAGAGGCTACATACAACCATTTACAATTTTACAAAAACTGGAATATTATGTCGCTGTCTCCATTTCAAACTTTAACAATAAACACTTTTATAGAATTTTAGCATTATCAAACTACTTTAAATCTGAAATATAAGAGTGAGATAATTTTCTTCTACTTCTTTCAAAAAGACACAGTATTCCACTGAGAGGTTTAAAATGTTTTTTAAGTGTCTTCTGTAGAGAGTAGGAATTAAGCTTTTATTATTCTGTTTATTTAGTGATCACACACTGTTGGCAATAAAATCTCTGTTATCAGTAGAAGTCATCTATTACTTTTCCATGTTCTTATTCATGTACCTTTAACCTAGAAGGTACTGGTAGTCAAGTGAAATATTTAGCTAGCTGGCAGATTTGTTTGGGTGGTAGCACATGTGTGTGCGTGTATGTGACTGTTTCATGTCACCATGCATCTAGTCATCCAGTAATTTTTTTTTTTTAATGAAGGAGACAGATGTCCACCCTGATAATCTTTACTGATAACTCCATGACTGGAAATTGACTTGCTACCTATGATAAAGTGAATGAGGCTGAGTCAGATAAAGAACAATTGAAATAGAGTCTGTAGAGAAGAAAATGAGCACAAAGTCAATAGGTGAGGAAGGAGGCTGCTGCACAGTGATTCAGGATTATTTGATCAATGCAAGGAAAATGCAGGGGGAAATAGCAGGCAACCCAGTTGTTCAGTACTCTATCTACAATTCAGTCAGAAAAGCTATCTGTGAAAAGATTAGCTGTTTCAGTTCTGAGTGGGTAATGCTATTGTGAGAAAACCAAAACAACTCAGGTCACAAGACAGTTGTGTGTATAGATGCTACTGGGACCAACCATAGACTCATGACAAAAACAATGTGACGTGATGATTTTAAAATTAGTATTATGTCAAATAGTATGTACAACAGTATGTACATTTTGCACTAATTTTAGAACAAACAGTAAATTAGAGGGAGAGCAAAGGCAAAAGACAAAAGAGGCAAGGCTTCCCTAAAAGTGTAAGCATAAGTTTAAAAATTAATGAGAAGGCAGATGTCAGAAGAAAGAGGGGTCTAAATGGGATGGTTATTCCAAAGCAGTCTGACTTTTGTGATTTCTTTGGGTCCTGCCTATTACTAACAATCACCCCTTAAGTCTTCTTAGGGTCTCTTCACCATCATCTTTTGAAAGTGATACTTGTTTTTTTTCAAGTCTGGCTCAGGAATATGTTCTAACTAATTTTTTTTTCTTTCTTAATTTTTTTTTCTATATCAAACTTAAAAAGAGCTGCCTTGTTTTCGTTTCTCATGAGTTTTAAAATATTTTCATCATATGCCTGAAGATATGTTTTACACAGCAGGTGTTAGGATCCAGTAAGGTCTGTTGGACAAATGATTCATAAACATGTGTTCGCATGCTGTACAATAGTTGAATAGAACCACACAGATGGAGCCACCCTATTCTACTGAGGAAGTGGTATGTGTTTTTGTAAAAACTGTGATACACATAGTTTTTAGCCAAGGAGCCAGGCTCTAAGAAAGTTTTTGGAATAATTTACTTACGACGTACTGATTTGTTCAGTGGTAGCGTGATGTAAATATACCCTTGTTACATATTACAGAAAGGCTTGGAGGGTCTTAATAAAAGAAATTTGAGATATCTCAGGGGAACTACGATGAGAATATAGATAAAATGAGTGCTACTGATGAAAAAGATATTATCTGGTATTTTTAAAGTTATGGAGATTAAGAAGTAAGCTTGAGTATTTGGGTAGAGGATATGGGTTATGTTTTAAATCAAATAGAGGGTGAATAAAGACCAACTTTTGATTATGACACAATCTATTTTATACAACTGTCACATTGGTGAACAGGAGACACAACTGTTTTCTACAAGCCTGGGCAATGGGGCTATCTAGGATTTTTCTCAATCATGATTTAGCTAAAAATTAGTAATTAAAATCAAAGAGTTTTTCATACCCATCCAATGCATCTCAAGAAGCACCTCTCTAATGATGATGGGGTATTTAGAGAGTATGACCTTACCCAAAAATTCATATGAAAACACCCTTTGGTTTGTCCTTATATCTCCCAGAGTATTGCATCATCACACACCATGATGGGAGATTAGTGAAGATACCCATAGAGCCTGACTTGAGAAGGACTTTGAATTCTAGGAGGAGCAGTTCTAATTCTTTTCTACATGCATAGGGGATCCATCAGGCAAAGGAGTGGCAGAATCACAGCTGAGATTTGAGAAGATAATGGCAGTAGAACTAAGAAGGAGAAATTTGAGGAGAGAATAAACACAGTGAGATTACACAGTGGCATTTTTCTTCAACTAGCTGTACACATAAATTCACTGATTGACTGACAAAAGCTAGCCACAGGTGCTCCCACACTATTCAGGGCATTTGCTTAGGATCCCTTGTTCATTCCATATCCACTCAACCCAAATTTAAATTCTTAGTTGCTGAAGCTTGCCTTTGGTTTGTAGGCCTTCAGATCATTCCTGTTTGACCTTTCCCTCTCCTGGGAGGCTATCCACGATGTGAAACCTCCCGCCAGCCACCTGGATTGTTCTTCAGCCCCCATGTGGTAGGGCAGGATTTGAACAATTATCATCATCTTTATATTCTGGCTGAGAGGTAATAAGGATTACAGCAGGAAGTTAATGACTAGAAAATATTTTAGAGTCAGAGCAACAGTATTTGGTAACTACTGTAATTTGGTATGAGGGCAGGATAAGTAGAAGGCAAATGTGATTGTGGCCTTGAAGAATCTAGAGGACTGTGGGGGCCTTAGCTGAGATATGGAAGACATGAACAACAGGGATGTTTTCAGGAGCGAGCTAAATTTTTAGCATATTAACTTTGAGGTAACTGACATCTTTTAGTGGAGCTGTGAGAGCAGTTCTCATGGAAGATACAGTGTAAGGCAAATGCTTTTTAGAACCGAAAGCTAAAACAAGTGGAGTGGTGATATTTGCCATACGAAACAGTAGAGTAGGAAGAAAGAGGGCCAAGGGTGAATACTTGTGTTTCTCTTTTTGTTTTTCTTGCGTATCATTCACACTTAATTGGTTGTCAGAGCGACAGAAATCTGCGAAGAAATTCCAGGAGGATGCAGAAAGGCACCAGGAGAGATAAGAATGTGCAAAGAAGAAAAGTGGAGTGCTGCTTATCCTTATTCTTCTTTATAAAAAGGTTATAAAATTGTCTGCTATAAAGGGAGCCAAGAATGAAATACATTGGCTTAGTATTTTCCTGAATAACTTATTGTTTGTTGCTTTTTTGTTGTTTTTTGTTTTTTTAGTTAATTGCACTTCTTGGTTAATTGTGTTCTGTTAGCTTGAAAGTAAAGGCCAACAAAGGAATAAAGCACAGTTCCCACTGAGCACAGGTGAAGGCAAGCCTTTGATTAGTGACTATAACTCTAGCTTAAGTGTTTGTCACTATTTTTGACTTGCTTGCTGGATTCATAATTTACATGAAAATGGCTAATAGGTGTGCGGCTGCTGGGTTCCTCAGCTGGCCACTTGGTGTTTCTTGAAGCTTTATTTCAGTGAATTCTGGAAATGCTTCTTCCAGACTCCTCACTTATGATTTCCTACTTCAGCTGCCTGTAATTACTTGCTTGGAACCATGTTGCTCTTTATGGTTTAAATGGTCCAAATTAGTTGATTCATATTTGATTGGTATTTGTGGGATTTTTATTATTAGTGATATATTTCTGTTCACTAGGTCTTCATGTAAAAGTGATGACATTTCTTTAAAAATTGTTCCTATGCTATTATCTTCTGAGCATGAAGGAAATAAGTATGCATAGGTATGTGTGAGGGAGGGAGGAGTGAAGTGGGAAGGGGGGAAGGAGGAGGTGGAGATACAGTTGTATATGTATTTTATATGGAGAGAGAGAGGGAAGGAGGGAGGGGGAGAGAGGAGTGAGAGTAGAGAGTACTGTGATGAGTTTTCAATTCAGTCCTTTTGGGATTATAGACAAACTGATCAACCACCTGAGTTTTCTAATGACATTTCCATCAAATTAAAAAAATTTTTTTTTTCACATTTAGTATTAATCATTATTTCTGGCCTGGAAAAGTTAATATTATTACCAGGAAGTCTAATTTACAAAACTGATGATTATTAGACCTTACGGGAATTAGATTCAGTAGGAGATAGAGCCTTACCCTTTTAATATTTTCTTTTATATGTGAGAATAAGGGAACAGGGTTCATTACTATAAACAAAACATTCATATTTCACTAAAGGACCCCATTCTTCAAAAAAGTATCTCCAGATCTATATAACACATATAATTACTGAACTAGAGATCATACTAGTATTACTTTAAGTACTAAAATATTTAATGTGAATGAAAATTATGTACCTATAAAACCATGTATTGGTCAGAGGTCTTTCTATGTGTGATTTGTAATCATGCTAAACTAACATCACTAGTATTTTAGAATTGGAAACAATATAAATAATATTAACATATATTGAAAGCAAATATTATATTTATATCTTATTAAGTATAATTTGATCTTATAGTGTAGGATGTATGGTAAGAGACAAAGAACCAATGATGAAAAATAGAGTATTTGCTTGAGCAACAGGGAGAATGACATTTCCATTTAATTAAATGGAGACATATGTGAGAGGAGAGGTTAGGGTGAGAAAAATCTAGAGTTCGGTTTTGGACATTTTAATTTTGTAATGACTATTAAATGAATATGTGAAGTTCAGCTCCATAAAGGCATGGACAGTTGTACTTACTGCAGAACTTCTATTACTTTGACCCAGTATTTCTTGAATAAATGACTGAATGGAGTTTAGGGTAGAGGATCAGCTTGAAAAATAAATTTTGCCAATGTCAGGATATAGGTTATATTTAAAGTCAACTTATATTTAAAGTCTAGGTTATATCACTAAGGGGTGGGATCATAACTAGAGAAGAGAGGAGATGTGAAGGAGACAAGTAACTGAGCCCTAAGGCATACTAAATTCTGGAAAAGGATTAGAATATCCATCTCTGTCTCTCGTCTCACCTTTACCTCTACTTTCTACCTCTATTTATCATTTCTACCTCCACCTCTGTATCTGTACATACATCTGTATTTATATTCATATCCATGTTCTTATTCATAACTCTTCATATGTATATTTATATCTACATCCGTATCCATATCTATATTCATTTCCATTTCAATATCTACACATAGACATACACACAAACATATATTACAGTGCATGTAAAAGGGATTATATGATACTCAGTCTCTGGCTGTTTGTGTTTTCAATTTAGGAATACTCCTTGGAGATCTTTCTGTGTCATCATATCCCATTCCACTTCTTTCTCTTCTAGTAGCTGCACAGTGTTATATTGTTTCAAAACTCAACATTTTAGTAAACAGTTCCCCTCTGACTGACATTTAGCTTATTTCTATTTAGATTATTCAACACTGCTAACAGTGTCTAGGGAACATCCTGTCTCTGTATCAATCCACACTTCTAAGTGTATGTATCTGTAGGATGTATCCCAACAGATGAATTTCTAGTTAAAAACATGCATTTTTAAGTTTGATAGATTTTGTCAAAATGTTTTACCACAAGGTGGTCCTCTCACTAATAGTAGGTGAGGTTTTTCAAAAGTTTGTAAGTTGAGTGATTATTGTGTCGAGTGATTAATTTGGGTAAAGTCAAAATAGCAACTGACACAGGCAATGGAGAATAAAGTTGTGATTGGTGTTAGTTTTACCGTAGTCACAAAGCCCTGGGTCACCTGTGTGATTATGACTTCTGGTTCCATAAATGCCTAAACCAGGGCAGAATTTTAGTTTTGATGTGTTAACCACTTCATTCTAAATATTTTTATTGCAATAAATATAAGCTGAACTTCCATGTAAGCATTTAAAATTTAACTGCATGATGTACTTGTGGTAATTAGCGTTATGGACAAAAGTAAACTTATATATTGACACATTATCACCTAAAATAACATCAAACTAATTGAAGTGTTAAATATTAAAAGTCAAATTATCAGAAGGCTCTGCATCCACCACCACCATCACCACAGTAATAAAAACAGTCAATCTAGGAATAAATACTTAACTATAATCTTAAGAGGAAAGAATTTTTAAAACTGACAAAACAAAAAAATGAACACTTTTGCATAAGATAATTAAACGACTCAGTATTTTAGAAAAGCATGAGAAAATGTTAAATGTAAAGATTAATATTGATTATAACAAATACAAAGTCAAACACATCAATATATCAAAAATGAGATTATTAAACTAAACAAACCAATATTAAAACTTAAGAAAATTAGCCAAAGCATGAACTATGTTGATGAGAAATTAAAATCATAATATATATCTGAAATAATAATGCTCAATTTCACTAAAAACCAAATAAACACCAATTAAAATGATATACTACATTTAATCCATCAACTATAAAAACACTGAGAAAACCATGTGGCTTGGCAAAGTGAAGTGAAATGAACATTTTTATAAATTGTTGGTGGCAGTTTTAGAAAGCAATATAGTGATAAAAAAAATCATACTTATAAACACTATCTTTTGATCCACATAAAATTATTATCTCTGTCCTGAGAAAATAATTTATATATGAAATAAATATTTAATTCTTAACAGTACTGATAGCACCACTATTTATCAAAGCAAAAGCTTTTATTCTACTTAAACATTCAATTATATGAAAATAAATACCTATGAATATACCTATGTGGTAGATCATTATGCAGAATATATCATGCTTAAGGGGATTAAGTAACAATAAGGACATTATTAGTATAAATAAGTGAAAAAAAAAAAAGACACCAAATCCAATGAGCATTACAATTAGAGCTTTGGGGAGAAACAGTCACATACATATACATACATTGTGTGTGTGTGTGTGTGTGTGTGTGTGTGTGTGTATATATATATATATATATATATATATATATATATATATATATATTTTTTTTTTTTTTTTTTATGTGGGTAGTTCCCTGGCTGGGAATTGAACCCAGGCCACAAAAGTCACTTATATTTAAAAAAGAAAGAAAGAAAGAAAGAAACAAACCAAAATATTTTTATTAGTATAATTGGCTCTTGGTAATTACTTTCTAAATATATACTTCTATACATTTAAAATGCTCATTTGTAAGAATGTACAATTTTATGGTGATACAAATGTTTTAAAACTGTAATTTCATGAAATAAAAAATATTTTTGTTCTGTATTATAAAAATTCACCCTGTCTCTTCTTTTTTGGCTTTAGATAAATAAGTAAATTTTAATCTCTGGATTCTGTGGCTTTACTTTCAATTCCATATGATAGAAATCCAAATCTTAGTTGAATAAAGGATTACATACCTGAAAGAAGCAGTGTCTGTGTCATTAATTTTTCCTCCTAAAGGATTTTTCAGAGCTTCCAAGTCTTCAAGCACAACCCCTCTGTCCTATTTGAGAAAGAAATTCTGTATTGTGTCTGTTTTGTAAGTGCCAACATTAGCATCAGGCAGTGACACACCTCCTCCACTTGAACCTGTGTAAATGCATCCATTTTAAAGTTTCCAAGAGTATAAATCATGCTCAGTGGTTTGAATTTGCAGAGACACTATCACCAGGCATGGCAAACCAAACACAGACAACTACTGTGCTACAGTTAGGGGGACAGAGAAAGAAAAATAAAGTATTAAATAAGTTGTCTACCGTACAGTAGTCGAAAAGAAAATTGATACTCAAAATACCAACTAAGTGTTTTCCATATCTTCTAAAGTTTTGAAATTACCAGGATACACTGAAGTCTTTAAACATGTTCTATCTTATGACCACCAACTTAGCAGAATTAAAACTTAGGGAAGTGAATGACAGTATGAGCGCAGTTTCCTCAAAATAGGAGTAGAGATGTATATTCTAAAGATAAGGACTTCCCAATATACCTTTTCTTCATTCAGCTCCCTGAAGATCAAAGTCTGAACATTTTTTAATAGACTGTGTCAGAGACCTGAATTACAAATGTAGCAATTAATCATGAACTAAATATAAATGTACATATATATGTAAGATATCAATATATATATTTATACACATATGTTATATGTAGCATATTATACAGTCCTTTTAGTAAGTTTATAGATTATATTCAGTTTGTTAAATAATAGAATGTGGTGGGTTATTACCTGACCCAACAGTAAGTCTCTCAATTGTTATCTAATTAAACTAATTAAAAACGCAGTGTTTGTTCATTTAGTAAATGCAGAGCCTGTCTTTAAACTTCAAAGTAGTGTGCTATGTTAATTATTTAGTCTATATTCGGCTGCATGTTTATTATTTTTATACTAACCCCTATAATGTTTTCTACACATCTCATTGTGGTGAATAAAAGACTAATAATGCATTAACAAAGTAATATTTCTCACATAGGAGGCTAACTTTTGACACTGATTCTTTAAGGTAAACAGCAGAAGTCTCACAAAATGTATTGGTTTGTGATCATCTGGAATACTGAGCAGCTTATAAATACATTTCCCTGGAGACCTCATCAGGCTATACATTTTTTAAGAGACACCTAGCACTACTAGCAACTCATAGGCAGTCTCCAGCATTGCAGTTCTTGCATCTGGCTTGAGTTTTGCTGCCTTTATTTGTCCATCTTCACGTGAGGAACACTCTAGTAACTAAAAACTGTTCTCTCCTTCATTATGCATGTGGTGTGCGATGCAATTTACCACCTAACAGATGTCATAGCTAAGGACCAGGGATCGTGTCATTATTCATTCATTTTAAGACAATCTGCCTTGGAAAGGCACAACTTTTTATAAATGGGGAAACCCTGACTTTTGAGTAATTCTACAAAGTGCTATGTTCATAACTTTATTTTTTTTCTTAAAACACAATTATAGACTTCTGATTGTTTGTGTTCACTTTGATTCCACTTTGAATATAATAATAATAATAATAATAATAATAATAATAATAATAAAAAGCATCAAGTTTATTTATTTCTTTTTTCCCCAGAATGGTTATTGAGGTAACTCTGGAAATTATTCTACAATTGAGGTTTTTGATGTCTAGGTAAATCTGGTGAAACATTATTTTTCTTCCCCAGTAAAGCAGGCAAAAAATTCCTGCTAGGTGGTATTTTACATAATATTGCCATTAAACATGGTCTATCTTTAGTAGAAGACGCAGACAATAAGTCAAATCAGGATGAAGAATTATCTGAATCTGAGGAGATACACTTGCAAATGAGTAACCAAAATGATTATTAAAGGTAGAAATATGACATCCAAGTTAATAAAGTAAAAGGTTGAAAGAAATGTTTAACTATTGGGAGTAATTATGAAAGCTTTTTTGTAAAAGAGTATGTTACGTAGTCTCCTATTTTTGGAAGCTTATTTTTCTATGTTAGAATAAAAGGACCCACAGATTCTTTGCTGCAGCTGTTGTGATCTTAATTAATCTAAGTACTATAACCATAAAAGGAAAAGTAGCTTAATTAAAAAATGTTAGAGTAGAATAAAATACACTTACAATAATTTCCCCTCTCTTTTTGGCAGAATGCAAGAAAGAACATCATCGTTTCTTTCAAAGGGAGCAAATCAATATCTGTGCCTTTGTAATTACCCTAGAAGTGCAATGTTATATACAGGTGGGTGCACAAACAAAGGAATCATAGGTTAAAAGCCATATCCCTCAGCCTTAAGAAGAGAAGAGAATTATTTAAACCTTGCTACACTTACTTCTGTTCTCCCCCAATCAAACACTATTATTGCAACTTCTACTATTAATCCTATAAAAATATTTCTCCCAAATGTATAATAAGCTTGTTCTTTATTATTTAATTCTGTTCTTAATTCCCACCCCCACCCCCAAGGGTTCCTTGAGGTGAATATGTCTCATTGGATTGATGTTTAGATTGTTTATAAAATGAATTTATCCATTTAATATTTACACAGTTCTTGATACGTATGAGGTAAAGCCAAAGCAGGAAAGTTTCCCAGTTGGGACTTCTGTGTTTTTCTCTCCTGTGATTATAGAAATTGATTTCCTATGTGCATTTTTAGAAGCCCTATGGGAGATAATTTTCTTATGATTGTGCTGTCAATTGCTTTCAGTATCTGTAATGATAGGCTATAATGGGAGGGAATAAATAGCTTCAACTAGAACACAAAATTTTGATTGTATATTGGTAAAAGTTTCCTTTTTGATAAGTTTAAAAATACATCTAAAATATTTCAATAGTCACAACAGGAAAAGCAACAGTATCAAGCAGAGAGTTTTGTAGTATTACTCATAAAGGTCTACGATTCTAACATCATTGTCTTATCTTCCTTAGCAATTAACTCAATTTCTTCAGCATGTAACCAACCTCGTTCCATGGTGGTCACTTTGCATCAGGGCTGAGAATTACAATCCATACATAACTTACTTTTCACCGAGAAGTTCCCCAACAAAATTAAATTATTTGTTATCTCCAATTCTGCCTTGTGTTTGGTTTAATTTTGAAGGATATTTTATTACTCCATGTGAAAATAATAAAAAATTTTTAATAATGCTCAATAATACTGTATAAGAATAAAACCAAGCACCACCCACTACTTAGCTCCCCGGAGTCCATATTAAAGGCTAAACAAAACATACCACGCAAAATTAAGGGACACAATGGGACCAAACTGGACTGAACAATAGGAGAGTATTTTATTTCTCTGGCTTAAGTATATCATTGGAATATGAAGCTATCTGTACTCCTTACATAAAAGTGAAAATAATATTGTTTTGCAGACCCCTCAGGAATTGACAGAAGAGGGAATAGTTTTAATTGGTTTGAAATATTCCTAATTCTTTTCCTTTTGGCTAAATTCAAGTCTATAAACTGAATATGTTTGAAAGAGAAATTCTTTTATTGTTGTTAGAAATGTATCTTTTTTACATTGTGGGATCAGTGTATAAATTCTTTGTTTCTTCAAAACAGAAAAAGTGTCTGCAATCCAGTTGGCTCCTTTAGAAGAAAGAGCTTCTTGGTGTGGACAAAATTACTCAAAAAGACTCAGTTGTCATGTTGTCTTATATTGACAGAAAAAGTAAGACTTGATTTCAGGGACCTGGAGACTAAGCTAAGCAATCCATTTTTAAGGGATATGTCTTGTTCAAAATTTGCAACCAGAAATAGCTGCACTTGAGGTACTGGCTGAGGGGGAGAATCTATAACTCCCAATAAATTATATCCCACAAAAGACTTGTCTATGGAGAACAATACATATGAGATTTATTCAGTCACCCTTTCCATTAGAGATCAGGAGCTCTCTAATCTCAAATTCACATTCCTTCTGAGGACAGGCAAGTAATGTCAATAAGTGAAGCAGGGCAGGTAAGGCACAAGTGCTTGGAATTGAGTTCCTAATGAAAAAAGAGAGGAAATGTACACATCTGTTTGGGTATGAATGCACATGCCAGACACATATGAGTACACACAACTATCTGGCTCTACTGATTGGCCCCAATATGTGGCCAAGTCCCAGATCTTCCACTTACTAGCTGTTTAATAGAGCAAGTTTCTGAAACTCTCTGTGCTTCAGTTTCTTCATCTAGAGAATGGAAATTATAACAGCACCTATCTCATGGAATTACTACGGGGAATGAATGTGTTAATATATTTAAAGTGCTTCAAGCAGTACTGGCATATACCAACAATTATTTAAGTATTTCTTGTTTTGCATGTTTGTTCTATGCCTTTTTCTCAATTTTCCTCTCTGTCTATATATGAGGGCTCTCTGGAAAGTATCCAGCCATGTAATATGAAAAACAGAGGCATTTATGGCTGGATTTTTTCCAGACAGCCCTCATATACACACAACAAACATACACACACAACCACAAACATACATAAGGACAATGGAGAAAACTTCAAAGAGTGGGTAATTCTTATTTGTCAAGAACCACTCTCTACCCTCCTTCATACCCTTTCTGTTTTCTCTGTGCCCCAGGAGGCCGACCTTTACAAATGACTCAAACTGGCTCACATGCCTTCTGGTTTATGAAGTCAGATTTGCCTACCGGGAGTCACCCACTGGAGACTGGAAAGAGTAAGGAGAATGAAGTCAAAGTATGTATTTCCCTATGGGATTGTTGCTAGTTGGCTGAGTTCGTCCGCTGAAAGCCATAGCTCCTTTCATGTTTCTCTCAATTACCAGTCCTCTCTCTCTTGTCTCTTTAGGCCCAGAAGGTGACAACTCCTACTCTTGCTCGTTCCAGTGTATTTACTACCTTATTGCACATGATCACGTTTGTTAACAACTTTTGGCAGTAAGCCTATTTGGGCTATTACTTTCTTGCCTGGACTCTGATACAGACTCTTATTTGATACAGACTCTTATTTAAAATGGTTTAATATCTTCTCCCTTTCCCCCCAAAAAACTTGCTAAAATGATAAGATCACCTACTAAAATGACAATGAATCTGGAGAAAGCCTGAATGGGGGTACCAGCAGCAGAAAAAACAATGAGTAAATTCCGCATTAACAGTGAAAATCAGCTGAACTGACCATGCCTCCCTATACAAGTAACCTCAGAACTGATCCTCCCTGCCTGCCCCCAAAAAAACCCTAAAATAATCTATACTCGGAGAGAGCAGAAACTAGTTGAAGTAGTGGCTAGTGAGATTGGTCTGAAGTTATTAATAGAGTTAAGACATCTGAAGTAGTCCTAATCTTGGGAGGGGTTCCTCAGAAACGAGCTGTGAGTATACCTCTCTGAAGAGGGTGTTTTAACCCGAGACACCCAGAAGGCCTATTGCAGGCCAGAGAAAGTGGATCGTTCCCTAAATTACAGGTAGTCGACTAAAGAGACATCTGCTCCGAACAGTTCTGATAAATTTGTACCTACTGGCTGAGCTGTAAATAGACAGTCTTAGAAAATACCAAGTTAACATGAAAATTCAAGCATTCTTGTTCTTAGTAACATGAAATCTAAATTAGTTATTACAGAATAAAAAAAATGAATAAACATTTAAAATACCTTACTCAGATAAAAATGAAATTGTCTAGCAGGTGGTTTATTTAAACCTATAAAACTGGATTTTTTTTTTTTATTCAAGCATTTATATTAACATGTATGTGTATATGAAAACAAAATACTGGAAAAAATACTTTCCAGACTCACTGAAACTTTACAATGCTTTCAGAAGTCAAGAATGGTTTTCTTAATATAAGTGTATAGTGTTCAAAGCAAAAGTGATAAAGAAACATGTGTGTGTGCACACGTGTGCTCCTCAAGGCAAGTCTACACTGCAGAAGAGCAACGCAATTGTGTCCACATGGTGTGTTACCTTCGTTCACTAATAGCAACCTACTTTTTATTATATTTCCCCTGGAAACAATGTATACAATTTAAATGTTCAGTTTTATAGTGGTTTACATTCATAAGAGAAAAACGGAGGGAAGTATTACAACATTTTCATTTCATTTTCTTATCTAATGAATATAAGAAATATTTAATGGTAATAAAAATGAATTTATTTCCTATAATAACAACAACTTACAACCACCACCAACACAACCAAAAAAACACCCCAGGAAACTTGGTCATTTTAAAATAACTTAGGGACTGTTTATTTTTGTGGTTTGACTATCAATTCATTATAAATAGCTGAAAACTTCTAAACATAGGGTTTGAAGTGCTACAAGTTGTTATTATGAAATCCTTTTAAAACCAACTTAACATTATGGTTTCCTAACTTCTTCCCCAACCAAAGCAAAACAAATCAAAGCAAAACCAAAGCAAAAACAAACAATAGATATAAAAGGAGAAAAAAAAAGGAATGAAAGTGGTTAGAAGAAGTAAATAAACTATACATAATGCTTTGGTGTCCTTGTCATGTGGTCCATTCCAGTCACACAAATGCATTTTAGAAAACACAGGCTATGTATACATTCAAGGGAAGTTCCTACAACAGTATAGTTTGAGGATTGTTTACTTCATCAAATAAGAGAAACTATTCTCATTTGAACCCCTACAAGTGATTCTCAGGAATCGACAATAATATTCTCCAGTCTCCCTAAAAACATAGATGAACTCATTATTTATCTATTTGATGGAGATAATTCCACTAGATCTTAAAAGGGATTTTGAAATCAGGTTTCCTGAATCTCTTTGGAATATCTAACTCATTAAGAACTGCTAAAGATGACTTTTTTGATTTAGGCATCAGGTAAAATTCATATTTATTAGGTCCCAAATATCCACTGATGCTTTTAAGCCCAGAAAAGAGCACAGGATTTAAATACCCTAGGTCATGATGTTAATTAACTTTCTGGGTTAAATGGACGAAGTAATGTCAAAATAATGTAAGTATTTTATTTTATTTGATTAAGTTCCACTAAGAAACATTTACTTTTGGAACAGAAAATATTTTACTATAGTAAAATATACATAACAAATGTACCAATTTAACCATTTTTCATTTGTTCAGTTCAGTGGTGTTAAGTACATTCACCTTGCGCAGTCATCACCACCACCCACCTGTGAAAGTTTATCTCGCCAAACTGAAACTCCATACCAATTAAATAATAACGTCTCATTCTCCACCACCCTGGTCCCTGGTAACTGACACCTTTTGATACAGGCATCGGGTAAGAAACTTTCTGTTTCTATGAATTTGACTACTCTAGGTACCTCACTGAAGTGGAATTGTGCAATATTTGTCCTTCTGTGCTTAGTTTATTTCATTTAGAATTATGTGTTCAAGGCTCATCTGTGTTATACCATATCAGAATATTATTGCTTCTAGGATGGAAAAAGGTTCATGGTATGTATATACCACATTTTGTTTATCCCTTCCTCTATCAATAGACCCTGGGTTAGTTCTACCTTTTGGCTATTGTGTAAAACGCTGTTACGAACATTGATATAACTAAGTTTCTGCTTTCAATATTTTTTGTTTACATACCTGTAAGTGAAATTGCTGGATCATACGAGTATAGTAATTGTGTTTAATTTTCTGAAGAATCACCATACTGTTTTCCACAGTGGTTGTACTGCTATACATCCCCACCCTCAATCAACTTCTCTACAAGGGTAGAATTTCTCTACATCTTGACAATGTTGGTGATTTCCTAGTTTTTTGATAATAGCCATCTTAATGAGTGTGAAGTGGTATCTCATTGCAGTTTGATTTGTAATTCCCTAATAATTGGTGACAGTGAACATCTGAAAAGAAAATAACTTTAAAGTTTTGGGGGTTTTTAAAAATATTTTTTTATTTTTTCAATTACACTTGACATACAGTATTATATTAGTTTCAGCTGTATAAAGTTTGGTTTTTAAAATTCCAATCAATATTAGAACCAGAGAGATGGAATTTTCTTTTAAAAATCTTTTGGGTTAATTTAATGTTGTATTTTTTTAAAGAAAAACAAAATTCACTGCATAGTAAAAGAAACTTTTAATTAAATTCACTTTATAGATAAAACAGGGTCATAACTGCTCTACTGATCAAAACAATGAAAAAATATTTTCTACTCCCAATAAAGAGCAAATTTACCATTTCATTTCCAGATTATGTGAGTAGTAGATTCTCAACAGGTAATTCAATATTATAAAATATGAAGAAAAATGCAGACCAGAGAAACAAACTATCAAACAAGGAAACTGTGTTATTGACTAAAATATAGTTGGATTGAGTATAAGGAAATGTCAAAGAAGGTGAAATTTTAAATTTAAATTAAAAAAAAACTTTGTGTCAATAGCCATTTAAAGAGGCTGTGAGATGAGGTCGTGTTCTCATTTCAGCTATCTTTATTAATCTTATACATGAATAATGGGGAACATTGTTGGAAGGAGAATGAAGAGAAATGTTTGGAAAACAGATGGCTTTAAAAATCAAGCTGCATGAAAGCAGGTTTGCAGGAATTTTGCTGGTTGGATTGAAGAAGGTTCTTTTCTCCCCTCTGAGTATTTTCATTTGATCAGAGAAAGCTTTGTGGTGATATTTCTGAAGCTAGTCATTCTGATGTTGCCAGCCAAGGAGTTTCAATGGTTTTCTCTGAAAAGTAGTTTCATACTCGTACTTCCTTTTCCAAGACAGTAAATTACCCAAACAAAAGTAACATGTGTAGTTTGCTGGAGGCCATAGAAAGAAAGACAGAAATGTGTTTGAACAGCAACAAAAGACTGTGGCTTTATTGGCAACACCATCAAAGCTAATCCAATTGCTTGCCAAGGCAGTGTGAATCCATTGCAAGATGTGTCAAATCTGTTAGAGAAATAATTTTCCTGGAGCACCCACTTGTGGACTGCAGTTCTTTCTTCAAGGCCCCTGAATGAGAGGAAAGATGTTTTATAACAGTGTAGAACTTCTTTCCTCTTTTGGTTTTCCTAGAAATTATATATGTAAGTAACACTTTGGATTCTAATTGTTCAGCAATTTTTCTATAAAATCACTGAAAATATTTACTCTGGAAACCCACTCCTAACTTTTTGATTAACAATCACTTCTGTTCTTAATGAATTGTAATCATTTAAGATGTGATTCCAAGAATTATTTTGAATCACGTTAATTTATTGATTGGAAGTGTTCGTTAGCTGTTATAAAAACTTTTTGGAGAATTAATAAAGAATATTCCAAGTTAGAGAATTTTCAACATGTCTTATAATATACGTTCAATCTATATAAATATAGGGCAATACAAATCCACAAAAATCTAATTTAGCTTCAATGCAAAGACTTTGCTCTTATTTCTTAAGCTCTCATTTAAAACAATGAGGGATTTAAGCTAAAGTGCTTTTGCTTACAAAGATAAACCTTTACTTTTGAAGTTACTGAACATCTTATCTTGTTATCAAATTAAGCCTGCAGGCAGTTAGAGTGACAAAAACAAACAAAAATATTCAGAGGACCCTAAATCACGTTAGTAAGGTATGACTTTGAAGCCTAATATAGTAGTTTTTGTACTGTAAATAATTCTATGCTATAATTTGTGCAATATAATTCAGTATCTTCTAACTTTTTTAAAAAACATTATTGATTTAATTAGTGGTGTAGAAATGATCACTGTTAAGTGGAATCCTCAAATCTTAGGTTTAGGAATTAAAGATAGGTTTCAGTGTGCACATAATTTCCTTATTAAATATTATTGATATGGAAATATTTTAAGATATGTTAGGATAATTTTTATGATTTTGATGTGTTTATAGTTGCTGTCAAGTAATAATTTACCACATTTGTTTCATATAACAGTACTAACTTAGATGTGGCATCTGATTTATAAAATCTGGATAGAATATGAATTATTTTCCCCAAGTTGTTAGGTGTTACTAAATTCTATCAGTGGGAAATGCCACATTAAAATAATTGTGGAAAATGCTCTTAAAGGCATAAAGACAGAAGTAGAACTCTTGTGCTAGAAAGGATATCAGATAGTCATTAAGTATTTTTTCCTTTATCTAGGTCCTTAGTCTCCTGGGCTAGGAGGGCAGAAAATGAGCCACTGAAGTACAGAAAAATTTTAGTTCTATTTTTATTTATTTGGTTTCATCCTTTAAAATCACAAATTTGTATTACTTTAGAAATATATACACTATGGTACTATAGTATTAGTATCTGTAATCAGCTTATAAAACACACATATCTTGCAGAAGTACAGAAGTACTATATAAAACTGTTTGGAGACCACTTCTTTAAGTAATACTAATATCAAATAATCTTGGCAAAAGGTTGAGGAGAGTACATTTCATTTTAGATGTGTTTTATAGTCTATGTACCATATTTCACTACTTACAGGAAGTAGGTACTTAACAGAATTGAATAATTTTCCAAAGCTTAAATTATTCTCTGATTATCTACTTGAAAAATGAATTGGAAAAATGTAAACTTACATTCTCTTATTTGTGTTTTAAAAATCATTGTTTTATAGAAATGTAAACAAGTTTACTTTTGAAAGAAAGCAACTGAGAGAGAGAGAGAGAGAGAGAGAGAGGAGAGAGAGAATATGTGTATGTTTAAGAAGAAAACATTTATCAGATTAGAAAATATTCTATCTAGAATATTTTTGTTGCTGTATCTACTGAAATTTTCACATTTAAACATGGTTGAAGTTATAGACATTTAAAAAATCGATGTAAAGTTTATGAAAGTTAAAAATATTACTATGATTCTAGATCATCTAATCAAACACAAAATATATACTCAAATTGATTTTCTACTGGTTTACTTTGATAATAAGGAAAATCTGTTTGTTTTTATCATCAAAATTCAACATAATAGATTACTGGTTTCATTTTAAGTGCTCTGGTTCGTCTTGTTTTTTTCACCATCTAGAACCTATTTCTAGTGAAGTTATTGGCCCAACATATTGGTTTTTACCTGATATAGAGGATTGGTTAATTAATACTGTAATATTTATAATTAGAGTAAAAAACAACGTATTATTTATCAGGATCAGATACTTTTAATTGACTATCATATTTAATCTTTCTAAGTACCCTGGAAGATTAATAATATTAATCTCATTTTATATATAAGCTAACTGAATTTCAGAGAGTTAAATAACTTTCTCATATTGCTGGGAATATGAAAATCAGATGTGGCCCCACTCTGTATGGCTCCATAGTCCATCACAGAGAACCCTGTTCCTACAGCTCTAGTACAAGCAGTGATATCAGCCACTGATTTTATGTATACGTACTACCAGTGATAAAGTTGAAGCTATAGGATCATGTTTCTGGAAAGAGAGTTTAAACCACACATTCAAGGTGGTGATTCAGTGTATCATTTATCTAAAGTACAAAGCCAGGTTTTGTAGTTTGAATTAGATCGATTTAAAGTAAATTTGAAGTAAAATTAATTCAAGCAACATTCCCCACAATAATAACACATTATTATTATTATTGTTATTATTATTATATGATTACAATAACATTTACAGATTTTTTTTTGAAACATGCTGCTCCCCCTGCAAATGTGACTTCCTAGTGCTATTTTTCCTGAAAGAGTTTTACTAAGTTGAAAAGATAAAGAGGAAAGCCATTTATTACCAAGATTTTTAATAATTTAGGTCTAATATTATATTATAAAATGATTATAGAATAAGCTATTTTGACCACTGAAAAGGATTCTGGGAATATGGTTACGTGAATACATCTCAGCTCTATTGCCTAGCCTCAATTTATCTGAGTTTCCTGATGAAACTGGTTTCCGGGATTGTAGAAAACTATGAGTCAGACAATGAGGAAAGCAGCAAATGGCTTTTACTTCCATGGGTCACATAACAACCTGGAACTGAGCATTGAAAAGCCTCGCTCAAAGATTGGTACACAGTAGATTCTAGAAAAAGTTTGGCCTTCAGAGTCTAGAAGACACAAAAGTCACTATTGACAGTAGACCCATAGGAACTGGCCTGCTCTTACTGGTTGAAAAGAATCGGAGGAGTTGCTAAGTGGCTAAAACTGTTCTCATCCTATTCCTGAGGCAAGGAATATGTGAAGAGACTTGGTATCAAGGAGATTTCAACACAATGCTTTGAGGGAATGGTAACCTGTCTGCTGCTACTCTCCCTGCCCATGTTGCAAGATTCTCTTTTGGTACTGCTATTGTATAGAATAGTCAGACCCAAGCCACAGTGAGTTAAAAAGGCTGTCCAGAAATCACAGAAGACAGGCAAAAGAGGTACCTAATGGAAAAGATGTACATAACAAAAATTAAGAAGACTTATGAAGACACATGCACACTGCAAAAAAAAAAAATAATAAAAGAAATAAAACAGACTTTCTGAAATAAAACCTCTCATTTCCAAAGCAAAATGAAAGTTGACAGATGAATTGAAGATAAGTTTAGTCACTGTTGAGACCTGAATAGAATTATGCCCCATAGGGTCAGCCCCTGCACAATGGCTCCTCCATTGTACTCTTGGCAAGTCCTCACAACCAATCAGCCTGAGGGTCAATTCTTCCCATTGATATGCATAGAAATTAAGGCTCAACTGCAACAGGAGGACATACAAACCCACAAAAGTGATACACCTGGAGCAGCTGGGTCAGGTAACCAGGGAGACTGTACCACCGAGCCCCACAGGATACCTACTACATAAGACCATTCTACCAAAGCAAGGAGACATAGTAGTCCTACCTAATACAAGAAATAAGCACTTTTGGCAGCCAAAATGAGGAGACAAAGAAACATATACCATATGAAAGATCAGAACAAAGATCCAGAAAAAATACTAAATAAAATAGAGACAAGCAATCTATCAGATGCAGAATTCGAAAGACTGGTTAGAAAGATACTCAAAGATCTGTGAGAACTTGGAGAAAGAGATAGGAAACACAAAAATGAAGATAGAAAATATAAAGAAGAACCAGTCAGAAATGAAGAATCTAATAACTAAAATGAAGAATACATTAGAGGGAATCAACAGTAGAATAGATGAAGCAAAGGACTGAATTGATGATTTGGTAGATAAGGTAGTCAAAAAAATCCAATCAGAACAGCAAAAAGAAAAAAAGAATCCAAAAAATAGGATAGTTTAAGGGGCCTCTGAAATAATATCAGGCATACCAACATTCACATCATAGAGGTACTACAGGAAGAAGAGAGCAAGAAATTGAAAATGTATTGAATTAATGACAGAAAACTTCTCTAATTTGGAGAAGGAAATAAACATATAAGCCTAGGAAGCACAGAGATTCCTAAACAAAAAAGAAGCCAAACAGGCCCATACCATGAAACATCATAATTAAAATACCAACCAAAGGTTAAAGACAAAGAGAGAATCTTGAAAGCATCAAGAGAAAAGCAGTTAGTTACCTACAAGAGAGTTCCCATAAGACTGTCAGCTGATTTCTCAACGGATACTTTTCGGCCAGAAAGGATTGGCACAAAATATCCCAAGTAATACAAAGCAAGGATCTATAACCAAGATCATTCTAACCAGCAATGGTATCATTTAGAACTGAAGTACAGATAAATAACTTCTCAGACGAGAAAAAGCTAAAGGAATTAATTAACACCAAATCAATATTAGAGGAATGTTAAAAGGACTTAAGAAAAATAATAAAATTATAAAAATATGAATAAAATGGCAATAATCACACATCTGTCAGTAATTACTATAAATGTCTATGAATTAAATGCTCCAATCAAAAGACAGGGTAGCTGAAAGAATAAGAAAAGAAGATCCATATATATGTTGTCCACAAGAGATTCATTTCAGATCAAAAGACACATACAGACTGAAAGTAAAGGGATGGAAAAAGCTATTGCATGAAAATGGAAACAAACAATTTTTAAAAAGCTGGGGTAGCAATGCTCACACCTGACAAATTAGACTTTAAAACTAAGGCTATAATAAGAGACAAAGAAGGACCCAGTAATTCCACTTCTGAGTATTTATCCCAAGAAACTCAATGCACTAATTCAAAAAGACATATGGATCCATATGTTCATTGCAGCATTATTTACAATAGCCAAGATATGGAAGCAACCTAAATGTCTATCAATAGATAAGTGGATAAAGAAGTGGTACAAATATATACAATGGAACATGATTCTGCCATAAAAAAAAATGCCATTGTTAACAACATGAATGAATCTAAAGGGTATTAGGCTGCATGAAATAAATCAGAGAAAGACACAAAAAACAAAGTAAACCAACAAACAAAACAGATACAAACTCCTAGATACAGAGAACATTTTGATAGTTGCTAAATGGGAGGGGGGTGAGTGGGGTGGGTGAAAAAGGGAGATTAAGATGTGCAAATTGTCAATTACAAAACAGTCATAGGGATGTAAAGCACCGCATAGGTAATACAGTCAATAATATTGTAATAACTATGTATGGGATCAGAGGCATATTTGAGTTACTGGGATGATCACTTGGTAAGTTAATATAAATATCTAATCACTGTGTTGTACAACTGAAAGTGATATAATATTGTACATCAACTGTAATTAAAAAATTTTTTAATTATTTAAAAAAAACAGGTAAAACACAGATTGCTAGTGACCTACAGCTAAAAAAAATAACCAAAAACACAAAATTATGAGCCTCTTCTTGATTCACAAAAAGGTACTGGAAATGGGTATCACAAGAATATTTTCTTAACTATTCTATGAGAAAATGATAAAATTAGTAGAAATTAATTTAATAATAAAAGAGTAAGATCTGCATAAAGAAAATAATAAAATCTTATTAAAGGACATGTAGGACATAGAGAATATGTCTACAATGAGAAAGTTATTCAGTTGGATGAAAAAACTGGTTACCATAAAAAAAAAATTGAATAAAATTACTAATTAGAATCTCAATGAATTTTTTTCAACTGGATAAGTTATATTAAAATTTACATGAAAGAAGAAATCATTAACATAATCAAGAAAATTATGAAAGAAAATATTAATAAAGACAAACTTGCTTTATAAAATAACATACCACAAAACACCTGACTGAAATCAATACAGCAATAGTATAGGTATAGATAGGTCTACAATAGAACAGAATAGCGAATCCAGGAGAATCTATTAATGTATATGAAAATTTAATATAAAATACAATGGCATTTAAATTTAGAATGAAAAGAGTGGTTCTTGCTCAACTTGCCACCTATCTGGACAACAATAAATTAAATTAAGATTCCACTCTACAGTATATAAAAACTAAATTCCAGCTAGAGTAAGAAGTAAAATGTATAGTCAAATAATAAAAACCTTACAAAAAAAATCTAAGAAAATTATTTTAGTTTGGAAATACAAGTAAAAGGAAGGAAAAGTTTTTAACTTAAATAAAAAAATAAAGAATTATGAAATTAAAGATGAATATTATGGACTATATAAAATTACACAGAGATACAATAAATACAAGCAATAAATAAACAACTTACAAGAGCCATCCAGAAAGTATCCAGCCAAGCAATTTGAAAAACAGAAGCATCTATGGCTGGATTTTTTTCTTGACAGCCTTCATATTTGGGAAAATATTTGAATGTAGAAAACAAATGCTTAGTGTTATTGCATATATGCATCTCTTAAAAATTTATTACAGAATTGGATTTATAACCACAAGTGGGAATGAATGTGAAATAGCAATTTATAGTAGACCAAACCAAATAGCCTGAAATCATATAAAAAGCTGTAAACTCACTAGTATTCAGAACAATTTGATAATGGAATAAGACTTTATATTTGCTACTTGACAAAGAAAAATAAAAAACCAGTAACTATTTTTGGTATAGTAATAAGAATAAAGGGTTACTGATAGAAATGTCATATGTTTTAACCATTTTGGACAGTAGACTAGAAACACTACTCAAATCTGTCATCCATCCATCCATCCATCCACCATCTAATTTTAACAATCCCATTCCTGTCAATCCATGCCATTGAAAGAAAAACACCCATATATATAAATGTATTCAGAAGGAAATGAATATATCTTTAAATTAATCTTCACAACAATATACTGGAAACAACTAAGTCATGGTGGAATAAATTCTATGGCAGCTATACCACAGAATGGCATAGAACCACACACATTGATTTGAAATGATTTCATGATGTGTTTTTCAAAAGAGAAAGCAAGATGGAGAGAGTTATGTATACTATATACCAAACCAACATCATATATATGCGTATACACATGTATACTCCTATGTGATTATATAAGAATAGAACAAAAGTATGCATATGAAATAGTTAATATTCTATATGTTATAAGGAAGAATAGCAAGGAGAAAGGGGGGGAGAAAAAAATACTGAACTAAGAAATAATTCCATATATGTATTAATGTGAAACCATATATATGTATGTATAGAGAATTTTAAAGAAAAGTAATAGAGGAAAAGTTGTGATAGATACCTATATTATTATGAGTGTCACAAAGAGGATGAAAAATGTTTTGAGTATCTTAATTTCATATAGAGTTTTCGACATCACATATACCTTGTTATTTATTTTTGGTCATTGTATTGGCAGAAATTACCTTTAAAAATATTGTATTTAAATTAGCATACACTGGACCTTTGCTAAAATTTTATCTGTGCAATCCATATTCTAGGAATAGACCTCAAGAAGGCTTAAAGCCTGAACCCATCAAAAATGGAAGATGGTAAATTAAAGAACATTTCCTGGATTCTTTTATTTAATACATGGTTAGGAATGCACCATGATTATTACCAGTCACTGGTATCTAGGTGCATTTGGTAAGCAAGCATGCACATAGACTAAGTCTATAGAGTTTAAAGGAGTCAGGCAGTTACAAGTTCTCTGAGAATGAAGGAAACAAGCTTTTCAGAAGAAACAGACAGAATTTTAATCTGAAATCTCATTGGCAGCTGGGTTGCCAAAGGACATGAAACTTTATTCCTCCAATGTGAAAAATGCTCCTGGTTGCCCCACTCTGATTTTTTTGTCTACATGAAAATCCAGTATCATTTCCTTATCTTCATCATTTGAACTTGTATCCCCTGCCTGTGTCTTTAAGTATCTTACCCTGTGTTATCACTGCATACATTAGAAGACTGCCTTCATTCATTTCTTTAACAAATAACTGCTGAATGCTTACCACAGGCTAAATACTGTGCTAGGTAAATTTTATGTGTGAACTACAATTAGAGCTGCTTTTTTGTTACTTCAGTATACCTACTCTGAAAAACTTCAAGACATCCTTGCCTATTTTTGTAATATTAATAGCCTCCTATAAAGCATTCCTACAATAAATGTGCTTTAAAAAAAAAAAGTGCTACTTGTAGTGTGGTAGAGTACCTTACACTGCATTCTGTACAACAATAAATACTATAGAAAGGTTCTAGTGCATTTAATGATATCTGGCCAGCTTATCCGTAATAACTCTGACTTCATTGTGGAAGAAGGGCCTTCTATGCAACACATAAAATCCAATTGATTTTTATGAAATAAGATGCTATGAAGAAGAAATGCATTAAGTGTACCGTATCACAATAATTCCACTTTGTAAGCTAAATGGCTTTTGGAACATTGTTGAAAATGCTGTCACTATTCTGAGCATACATAAAAGAGCAAGATAAGGCCAATAATTTAAAAGTCAATGCTATTCCTATTCAAAGAGTTCTTTCCTCAATTAATAAAGCATTTTCTCCCCTGTGTCAGTTAAAAATAAAATCCAAAATAGCTTTATATGATATGATCAGAAACAGAAAAATAAGTAAGTTATGTTGACTCTACAAAGTTTCTTTATTGAATTCTGGGGATACTGCTATCTTTAACCTCCATTTAAGGTACCTTATAAAATCTATTATGTGTATTTTAAATGATACATTTTTGCTTGGGCTGCATTTATCCAATTGTGTTAAAGTTAGTTTATTTCAGATGGCCGGGTTAAATTTTATAAACATTTCTAAAATAATGGTACATGAATGCAGATAGGCAAAGCTAGCCATCTGATTTCTGGGACAGAAACAGCTCTGTAACTCTTTAAATCACACAATAATTTGTAGTGAGTTTGGTTCAGTGTATTAATGCCTGCAGCTTTGGTTCTTAATCATTTTTCTGCCCAGTAAACCTGAAGAACACAGTGCACTCCTGACAATAATAGGGACATGGTGGCAGTGTTTCTATGAATTGAGGGAGTATAGTAGATTAAAAACCAACCAACCAACCAACCAACCAACCAAGGAACTAACTAACCAACCATCCCACCTGAAAGAGTTGATTTCCAAATGCTCTCCTAGGGGATATATTTGAGAGTAACTACAAAACAGGTGAAATTATGTGCAAGATACTTGAAAACAGCAATATTAATTTTTATTTTTCTGTAACCCTAGATGAAGTGATAGACTGATTTTGTACCTGGTATCTAGGTGCACAGTGAATACATAGGAATGGAAGAGAGAGTCTTTTTAATACCCCTTATTTCCTGTTATGGCAAATCTTGTATACTGATTTGCCATTTTACTTGTCCATGTTAAATGTAACTTATTACAGGATTTTTAAAAATCTATCTGGTAATATCTAGTATAATTAAGTTATATGCATATCTTTTTACTGTAATTTATCTCTGAAAATTTATCTCATTAAAGTAGGACCTTTAACTATCTAAAACAAAGAGGTCCAAAATAGGCACAAGAGGGAGAAATTAGATGGCAAAGTAAGTAAATGCTATGCCTATCACTTTCATAACCACATTCGAATTATAACTAAATTATAAAACAATCAAACGACAACCATCTGAAGACTAGCTGAACAGAACCTCTACAATAAGAATATAAAGAAGAGGCCACATTGAGACTAGTAGGGTGGGCAGAGCTGTGAAATAGGCTGACCTGAAACCCGTAGGTAGTATTTGAACATCAGGAGGAACACCTTGGCAGAGGTGGTACCACCTAAATCGTGAGGGATCCCAGCTCCATACTGGGCTCCAGTCCAGGGGTCCATTGCCAGGAAGAGAAGGCCCCACAACAGCTGGCTATGAAAATCAGCAAGGATTCTACCCTTCCGATGAGACAAAAGGCAGCTGTAAACCCAGGAATTCTCTTAAAGTGGACAAGCACAGACTCCTCGCTTGCAGGGACTCACCCTTAGCTCTGGCAGAGGGGCAACAACTCGAGATGCACCACAGACATACAGGGAAAAACTGAGTTGTATGACTTCAGGGCGAGGGCTAGAGGGACAGCCTCCATTATCTCTGTGTGGAGTACACTTCATGTGTAGCCTACAGATAGGTGCTATTTTTCCTGTGTTGAACCCTCCCCCACAAGGTCAAATCTGAACTCAAGTTGGCCTGGGGAATTCCATGAGCCCAACACTGGTGATTTTCCGGACCTTGCCCTCCCCACCTTGTGCAATATCATTCAGAGGCACTCCCAGCACTACCTAGCATACTAGAGGAGGCCTTTCTAGCAGCAAAAGTTTCCCAGTGGCTTGCATGACCACCTGGGATACTTTTGGTGGCAAGCAGTCAGCCCTGGCTCATGCTGCATCCTTTCTTGGGTGGCTCTAGGGATCTGCAGGGCCAGGTTAGTGGCACTTGGACTTGGTGTTCTCTGGGTATCTTGCAGAGTGACCACAGGATCAGCATTGGCACAAGAACTGAATCTGCATTAACTTTGTGAACACTACCTGTCCCACTCCAGTGACTACCTGGAACCCCAACCTGCTCAACTTGGCATCACTGGGAGGCACTGTCAAACTAGGTCTGCACACCAAAAAGGTTCTGTTAGCAGCTGAGCCTTATGAGAAGCCAGCAGGTAGCAACAGACCTAGGAGGTGCCCTGGGCCTTTAACTAAGCTGCCGTGGGCCCAGTACCAGTGGCAGCAGGCCATGGTGCATAGAAAGGCCAACTTGACATGCCTCTAGGTCCAGCACAGGCAGCAACTGACCACATATAGCTTTGTAGGAACTACAAGGTAGTCCTTTGCTGGTCACAGGCAAGGTCTGAACTTGGCAAGCATAGGAGTCTCTCCCAAGAGGCACCAGAAATAATACACACAGAGGCTAGCTTCAGACCAAAATAGAGCAACATGCAATTAGCCCCATACACAACAAACAAAAAGGCAGTCTCAAGAGAAACATGAGCCTGCTGGGGCAAATCCCCCTCTGAGAGGTCAGCCTCCACATAGCAGCTCATACACTGTGGGCATATCCAATCACCTCAGCCAGTCAGACTGAGAGTAAATCCCACCCACTGACATGCCAAAAGCAATCAAGGCTCAACTATATTAGGAGGACATGTGCAAATCATACAAGGAACATTCCCAGAACACACACACACACAAACACACACAAAGGTGATGAGGGAGACGGTATCACTGGATTACATAGGACACTTAAAGCACAATGTAAGGCCATCCAGTGAAGACTGAAAGACATAGAAGATCTATCTAATATACGTAAATGAACACAGAACGGCAGCAGGATAAGGCAATGAAGAAACTTGTTCCAAATAAAAGAATAGGAGAAAACTCCAAAAAAAACCAAAAAAAAAAAAAAAAAAAAAAAAAAAAAAAAAAAAAAAAAAAAAAAAAAAAAAAAAAAAAAAAAAAAAAAAAAAAAAAAAAAAAAAAAAAAAAAAAAAAAAAAAAAAAAAAAAAAAAAAAAAAAA
>PVJL010008998.1:0-61227 GCA_004026885.1 Lyroderma lyra | reverse complement strand
AACTTGATGCATAATAAGTTCACCACCTAATGTGACCCCTCTTTCCATCCCCTTATATTTAGCTTCCCCCCCTCCTCTCCCACCCCCTCCCCTTTCTCCCCTCCCTAACCCACTCGTCCCCAAATAAACATTAAACTATCTATTGTGTCCATGGGTTATTTGTTTGTTCATTTCTTTTTTTCTTTGCTTGCAGTTTTATATAGACACTTCTTTGAACCTGGTGGCAGGTACAGTTTCATTTTTTATTTTTGTTTTGTTTTGTTTCATTTTATTAGTTTCAGGTGTATAAACCAACACAATGGTTAGACATTTAAATCCCTCACAAAGTGATAATCCCAACAATTCTACTAGACATATATATAAAATATAACCTTGCCAAGATTATGACACCTCACTGAGTTGTTTGTGTAGTCCTGCAAACATAAGCACACAGTGGCAAGTTCACGAATTTAACTGTCAGATTTTGGGTATGACAACAATCCTGATGGCCATTCCAGAAAAAGAGTTCCAAAATTGCTTTGAAGGGTGGACTAGAAGCTGGCATCGGTGCACAGCATCCCAAGGGGAGTGCTTTGAAGGCAACCATAGTGATATTCAATGCAATGAGGTACATAGTACTTTTTCTAGGATGAGTTCATGAAATTCATTGACCTCGTGTGTGTGTGTGTGTGTGTGTGTGTGTGCGCGCGCGCGTGCATGTGCGCATGCGTGCATGTGTGTGAGAATTATATATACACACACACATATATATATTTATAGTTGACATTCAATATTATTTTATATTAGTTTCAGGTATACAGTGCAATGATTAGGCATTTATATAAGCTCTGAAGTGATCCCACCAATAAGTCCAGTACTGACACCCTATGATGTCTTTACATTATTGACTATATTCCCCATACTGTATTTCAGATTTTTAAATATTGTCACCTCAAATCATAAATCATTCTAAGTAGAGATTGTTCTGTTAGCTCAATCACATTAGGTGATCAGGTCCATCCCATTTACATATTTTCAGATGTGTTTCTTACAGCTCCTACAGTAAGAATTAGGCACTAGGAATTACTTTCACTCTGCTTAACTAAATTTAGGAAATAAGAGCATCAAAGAATGAAAAGCTCTCCTATCCACAGTTACTATTTCATCCAAGCCACTTGGAGAACATAATGTCTTTCGTGCTTATAGGACGAGTTTTACTCTCCCGTAATAGTCTTTAAACTGTGGATCAGGTTCAAATATCAATCTACACTGAGAAGTAAAAATATCATAGCTCTGATTTCTCATCATTGTCCACATCCTAACCCTTAAGTGAAGTACCAATATCAAAAGTACCAGTACCCTCATAATCTGACTTAAAATTGGACTAGAACTACTAAAATGATACAGGGTAAAAACATTTTACATGATAGGGTATCATGCAAGCCAGATAATTAAAATTTCCTAAGAAGTAAAATGATCTATTGTAGTTTGTCTTATGTATTTCAATTTAGAAAAATTAAATTAGCCATTTCCTATCAAATGAAAAAGTGGTTCTAACATGCAAATATTTCTTATGAGTCACCTGGGATTCTGTCCATCAGGAGTAAACTAGATTAGGTTTCTGAGCATACCTAGTCATTGTCTTTCAATAATTTAATATTACTTATAAATAAAAACCCAAATATTGTCATGGTTGTGTTCTAGGTCTCTATGTATTTTTTTACCATATAAATGGTATAATAATTATAGCATTTATTTTACAAAACCAAATACTAGTTGTTACTCAATAATAGTTAATAAAGGCTTGCTATGAACTGTGTCTCAGATTTTCTTTTTGAAGAAAATGACCACTTTTATTTTTCCCATAGAGCCTAGAACAATGCTTCGCATATAGTAGCAAGGTATCAATGCCTTACAGTGAACATACTTGTCGATATAGCTGGTCAAATACATATACAATTAGGCTGAGTACGGACGGGAAGAATGCTCCAAACTGGTTCCCCACGAGACTCTCAATGGAAGGTCCTGATTCAACCTGACAACCATACCTCCCTGGCATTACACAACAAAGCGACCAAAAATTACCAAAGGATCACAACTGCCTATTAATTTCTCTTCCATCATAAGGTAAATTCAGATCATAGAAATACTAGGAGAGACAAAACTCCTCTGAGGTAGCTGAGAGCTGCAGGAAAAAGATAGCTTTATCTTGGCACAGGTTTTGTTATCCAAATGACAAACATGACCTTAAATAAATCATCTCCTCCCATCTGTGTTCTATGTGACTCAACTTCAAAACTGAGGCACTAACTACTGCCAAACTCTGTATCAGCCTAACAATGGTATAATGCAGAGCCGTGTCCCGGTAGCCAACTTGAATTAGGTTCTGTAGGAATCAGATGATGAAATGCTCCTCACAGTAGATTTCTGAAAGTCTCATTTCTGAAACTAAGGTCACTCTGGTTTATTCTCAGAATACCTAGAATCACAGAACACTGACTATGAAGGCTTTGTATAGATCCCTATTTTAACTCATTCCATCCAAAAGGAAGAAAACAAAGTCCCCCCAATGAAGTAAGTGACTCATCTGAGGTCTTGGATGTAATTCAAGGCCCAGGCAAGGAACCAGGGTTCCATCCACATGCTGGAGTCTTTCTACCTCACATAACATTTCTACAAAGCTAGCACTGTTGTTCATGAGAGAACTATTCTAAGATTGGGAAGGAAGAGTCGATAAAAATGTAATCAATGCCATCTACTAATTAATTTAGGCCTCTATTTAATCTATCAAACCTCTTACCTGTTTTTACTTTTCTTTTTGTTTGTTCATTTCCACAGAAAGGTACACACTTCAAGAAGATACACAAACCCACATTCAGACATTACTATTTGGAGCTTATACGTGTGGGTTGCCTGAGCATGAAGAATTTCCTTCATTGGACATATGCAATAGCATCCTAGATGCAAACTCATCCTAGAAATAGTGCAACATACCTCATGGCTGAATATCACTATGGTTATCTCCAAAGTACTCCCCTTGGGAAGCGATGCACTGACACCAGCCCCTAATACACCCTTGGAACTCTTTTTCTGGAATGGCCTTTAGAGCTGTCATTGTATTACCTTTGATGTCCTGAATGTCATCAAAATGTCATCCTTTCAATATTTCCTTTATCTTCAGGTTAATAAAAAAGCCACTGGGGCCCATATCAGGTGAGTAGGGAGGGAGTTCCAATCCAGTTATTTAAAAACTCCCTCACAGACAATGTCATGTGAGCTGGTACACCGTTGTGATGCAAGAGCCATGAGCTGGTGGTGAAAAGTCCAGGTCGTTTTCATCTAACTTTTTCACACAGCCTTTTCAGCACTTCCAAATAGTAAACTTGGTTGATCGTTTGTCTAGTTGGTACAAATTTATAATGAACAATCACTCAGATATCAAAAAACATTAGCAACATCATTTTGACTCTTGATTTGGATTGACAGAACTTTGTTGGTCATAGAGAACTGGCTGACTTCCACTGTATACTTTGATGCTTTGTTTCAGGGTTGTATTGGTATACCCACAGTTCATTACCAGTCATAACCTGGCACAAAACATCATCTTGCATGTTCAAAAGGTCTTGGCAAACTTGGACTCTCCTTTGCTTTTGTTCATCAGTGTGTTCCTTTGGGCCCATTTTTGCACACATCTTTCTATTGCCAAAATTTTCAGTTAAGATTTTCCTAACTCTTTCTCTATTGATGTTTACTTGGTCTGCTATGCTTCTCACAATCAGCCAATGATTATGACACACAAGTTAATAAATTTTTGCAATGTTTTCATCAGCTCTGCTCGTTACTGGCCACCCTGACCTCTCTTCATCAGTGACACTATCTCTCCCCCCAGAAAAAAATGTTTAATCCATTTGTATACTGCCATTTTCTTCATGGAATTATCCCCATAAACTTGGACTAACATTTCCCTGATTTTACTTCCACTCTTGCCAAGTTAAACAAGAAATTTAATGTTTGCTCATTGCTAATTCAAGCTCCAACATTCTCACAATGGCACTCAAAAACATGCAACAACAATAATGAACACCACTCAGCAAGACACTGCCACACTTCAACAAGAACACAGCTGTGAGACACAGATACATCAAGGTTATGAAACCTTACCGAGTTGTTTGTGCAGTGCTGCCAACATAACCATACAAGGGCAAGTTTGCGAACCTGCGAGACCGCGAATCTTTGAAGAAAGCTGACAAAGCTATCCCCTATCTCATGTTAAGTAAGGACTAGTGACTCAGCGATCATCAAGATGATACCGTCTGCCTAACCAAGAGCCCATTCTTTACCCAGGGGTAAGAATACCTCACTTACCCCTCAGAGGGGAATTAACTGGTTCAGGAATCCAAGGACATTCACTCAAAGATTTCTTAAAAGTAGTCTAAGAGCTATAGAATCAAACTCAAAATATAAACTAGGACTTTCTCCCTAAATTTATGTTTAAAGGAAATAAACTTGACATTTCTCCTTCTTCTGTAGTACCATAATGTTGTTGCCTGCTATATAAATTTCACAGGGAGCTATATTGCAGTAGAGAATAAGCTAATTCCATATATCTTTCTATAGAGTCTGTTACTGTTTAAAAAGATAAAAACAATAATAAAACACTGGGTGCAAGGGAAGCCAAACAGCAATCACAAGCCCAATTTGGGCTGATTCGGCCCTATCTTTCCATCTCCAGACACTTGAAGAAGGTTGTGACTTTCTGTTGCTCAAGTATCCTAGAAGGGACTAACACAGGGCTAGCTAGCATAGTTTAATAACTCTTTCACCTTTAAACTACACAACAGATATTACTCAAAACCCACTTGTGTTTCTCCCTGCTTTATGTTATCTTCCCTTTCTATTTCAAATGGAAGTTAACGTTCCTTTCTCTAAGTTTCTATTAAATGAGTGTTTGGTTTCCTCATATTTTATTTACCAAATTCTGCCTTGTAATTTTTGTGTGATTTTCCCCCCAACATTTTCCACTTCTTGGAAGCCTTTTTTGACCTCCCCAGTAAGGGACCTGGTTCACTCCTAAGTGTCTCTCCTATAAATGGCATAAACTTATGTGTATATAAGTGTGTATAATACTTCTATTTGTTTGCATAGTAATCTGCCTCTCTGCCAATTACCTTGAAGGTAAAGACAACACCTTAACATTTTTGGGTCTTTAAATGCTACAATACTTCCAAGCACAAACCAAATATTTGTTTGATTGATTAATTAAAATAATAAATTCTTTTGTAGTGTGCCCTCATTAATTATAGGCTGTTTCCCATTTTGTTGCTTTGTGACTCTTGTACTAATTGTCCACCTTTTCTATCTGCCATCATCCAGTATCAGCTAGTCTATAAGAACAAGTAGTCTCAATTCACTTCACTGGCACTTAAATGTCAACAACGTTGGGACTGCAGATCAGTTTGAGGATGCCCGTCTTACACACTTCAATAATCTGTAAGAGACGATGGGACGCTTATATTTTCTCTCCCCTTACACAAACAGGCATAGCTTATACCCCTGGGCTAGCCACATATCCAGAACAAAATGGTACAATGATTGTTCAGCAGTCTTGCTTACTGGAACATTCCAGCAGCCCAATGGTGAGACATCTGAGGAGTAAGCAGGAAATGAAAAGCATCCCTTTTTTTTTTTTTTACTGGGAGCCTGGGCTTGTGCAAGAAGCATTTGTTGGAGAATCAATTCCCCAAACAGCTTGTTTTGTTTTGTTTTGCTTCCTTTGTATGTAGGCAGATTCTCTTAAGCTGCCAAAGTAGGAAATAAATGGCATTAGAAATGTGTTCCTGTGAAGAAGCAAATTATCTCTTTTACTCTAATATTCATCTGAGATTTCTTGAAATTTTGAAAACAACACAAAACCACCAGTGACTTTCCTGTGATTCTCCTGTTGTACTGCATGTAATTTCAGGGTTTTTCTTTCTCACTTTAAGGTTGCTAATGTCTGCAACAGTATGCAATATAACACCAGGCTTAATTCAGGTGAAGCTAAAATTAGAGGTAAACTTGCTGGTTAAGTGGTCTCATATCACAAATCACACTGAAGCTCAAAGTAGACACTTAGGGCTAAATTTTTAAAAGGGCTCTCCAAATTTGCATTGACAAAACCCTCATTGGTATGCATGAGCAGCTGTCTGGTTACCCACCCCACCTAACTGCAAGCTGGTGACTTTCTTACCAAAGGCTCTATAAATCCTAGGCTAAGACTATACTTGCAAATTGATAAAGCGCTGAAACATTGACTACAAAACTACAACGAGCATGGCCTTATTTATTGTGCGAGAATGAGTGAATCTATATGGACTATCAACCAGGCATTCAATATTTGAACTGTTTTGTAGTGTCTGCCTTTACTCTAACTCAGTGATGATAGGCACACTCTCGTCTGATCAAGTACCACTGAACCATGGCAGAAGCAACTTCTCTTATACAGAACCCAGTAGCTGGGGGAAAAGGTACATGCAATCTAAATCTCCAGAGGCTGAGTTGTAAACCCATCCTTCTAACAAAATACATATAATTCTTTTTTCCCATTTACTCACTCTCTTTGAAGATTGCTATGGACTGAGTATGTTCTCCCAGTGTTTATATGCTGAAGCCCTAACCTCCAATGTGAGAATATTGGGAGGTGGGAGGTAATCAGGGTTAGCCGAGGTCATAAGGGTGGGGTCTTCATGATGGGATTAGTGCCCTTGTAAGAAGCTTGCTCTCTCACCCCCGGCACCCCACCATGTGAAGACACAGTGAGAAGGCAGCTATCTGCAAGCCAGCAAGAGAGCTCTCACCAGAAATCGAACTGGCTAGTTCCTTGATTGACTTGGACTTCCGAGCTCTCAGAACTGTGAGAAAATAAATTTCCTTTGTTTCAGCCATCTAGTATGGTATTTTCTTATGGCAGCCCAAGTTGAATGAGACAAAGAAATTGTTACAGAAATGACCATATATATAAGTATCATTATATGGTTCCGCTTAGATTTAGATACAGCTCCATATCATTAAATACAATTACAGCTTAAGTTTTCAGCTGGTAAAAGTTTATATCTCTGTTTAGCCCATTTAGAAAAGGTGTTCCCCTTGGGAGACTGTTTAATAAGTCAAAGACATCACAAAAACAATGTTGACCTCATTAACATAAGTGCCTTTCTTCTGTTTATAGCTTGGTCATTACCTTCACAACTGGATGATAACAATACTCAGAGGGGGTGGTATTTGCAGATCAGTGATGCCTGGACACATGTCCCTTCACCCAAATGCTTTAAAAGTGCTAATCTCAGTGAAAACAAAATGACTTTAAAAATCATTAACACATCATGACCCCCATATGCTAGGCAGTATAAGTATACAGAATATAGAAGAAAGAGATATTTCTTTATACGTCTTAGTCGACCTAATACAAGTTTACTCACACATTCCCTTAATTCTAAAATGTAATCAATTGTAAGGCCCATCTTAGATTCAAATTAGCTTTTGCAAACACACACATACACACACACACACACACACACACACACACACACAATAATGAAGAGGAGGGATATCTTTAATCTTAGAATTTACTCTTGTGATCTCCAAAGTGTTGGTAAGGTAGGCTGCACAAACACAGCTGCTCAGGGAATACAGTTAGACAAAAAAATAGAAGGTCACTGAGGAAAAAAATGAATTGAAAGGTAGTAGTCTAGATGTGGTTATTTCTTCTTTTTTGGGGGGGTGGGGGGTGGGTGTGGGGTGGTGGCAATTCCCTGGCTGGGAGTCGAACCCGGCCGCATCATTGAGAGTGCGGAAGCCTAGTCACTACACCACCAGGGAATCCCTGGTTATTTCTTCTTTAATCAACAATGTCTCATTAGCAGTAGTAGTAACTTCAGTTTAATTTCAAAGAAACATTAAATGCACTTCCAAAGTATCATACATTTTCTCATATTAGTTAAATACCAATATTCAATATTCCATGGAATCTAAGCAACATTCGAAATTAATAAATGACTTCTAAAATTTGATGAATATATGTACAAGTTAGAGTATAGAATTAATTGAAATTAAGTATGAAGTATGAAAACTACTGCAAAAAATACAGTACTTCACGTCACATAGCAATCAATATCAGTGTCACTAAGGTTGGGCCAGCCAGACCTTGTCCCCTGTACCTCATCCTTAAACAGTCTTTCTAAAAATGTCAGACGTGAGCCTAATGGAAATTGTATATCGTATTCTGTTAATAGCAACAGTATGAGAAAACAAGTTAAACAAGGAAGCAATATAAGAAATCTAGATGATGGAACTTTCTACAGGATAACCAGCTGGTACATGGCGTGGGGGAATGGGAGTGGAGAGGGGCGAGGGAGGGTACATGGATTCCAAAGAAAAGCTGTTAAGAGACGACGACTGAATGCAGCATGTGGCCCTTAACTTTATCACACCAACATTAAAAGGCATTTACAGGCGAATGGGGGAAATGTGAACATGGAAGGGATATTAGTTAATATTAAGGACTTCGGTGTGTGATTATATATACATGCTTAAGTAGGTGTTTAAATAGGAAAATGTTTTTAGTTTTGGAGAATGCCTTCTAATGTATTTAGGGATAAAATATAATAAAATCTATAGTTTATTTGAGATAGTTCAGCAAAAATTATATAGAGAAAATATGAAAAGTACGCCACTATTAAATCCAGCTGATGAATGTAGGGGTGTTCAGTATGCTAGTCTCTTTACTTTCTTATAGATTTGATAAGTTCCTATGAAAAGTTAAAGCAAATGAATCTGAATTAACAACTAAGTTGTATTACAAAGGTGCATTGTTTCAGTGTTTTGAAAACACTGGCAAAAAGAATGTACATAAATTCACCTGGAGATCTATTATTAGTAGTATTTAGTAGTATTATCTCTATTACCTATGATTATATCTATAATTGATTTGCTAAATAATTATTATACATAAAATGCAAATTCCAGCTTATTTCCTAGTTGGTTTACCTTGTAACAGCAACTTAACATGGGGTTCACTACTAAGTTATGAGGAATGTAACTCTTCCCCCAAAGGTTGTTGTGAGAATCAAATGAAGTAATGTTATATAAACTATATGTTGCCATGCGAATGCTACTTAGAACCTTAAAGCTCATAGTGAATTGATTCTTGCCTTACAGTTAATTTTCTAATTGTAATAAACAAGTTTCTTCTTCACTTAGAAAGAGATTCTAACTGTAAACTTTCATGACTTCAAACATATTTCTTATTTTTCTGTCATCTGACAAGGAAAGAAATAACCGTCCCTTATTTCCAATGAAAGCTAACATATGCGTGCACACATATAGAGCAGTTTATGGCTATTGAAGATAGTTATCTCAGTATACTTTCATTTCTCCCCAAATCACTTTACATCCCTCCTGAATATTATTAAGATAAGAGACCAACATTATTAAATCAAAAGAGATAGTTATAGCTACAGCTCACTGAGGCATCGGACAAGAAGCGATGCGAGAATCCAGTTACAAAAACCTGTACTTCGCAGGTTTTGATGACACCAAGCAGATGTTTAACTTCTAAAAATTCTAAATCTCCTCATCAGTCTCTGCTTGTTGTGTGAACCACATCTCCTTTTGTTACATCACCACTAAGATGGATTATTTTCTAGAACTAACCATGTAGGAACTGACAATACAAGTGAGCGAGTTTATCAGAAATTCATTTTTTTTCTTCCAGACATATGTACCCAGCCCTTAAATACTATTTCCATTATTTTTAAAAAAGTAAATTACCAAATCATAGACAACTAAAACACATTACAATGGGGAATTGTGAATGTAAAGTTGCAATGAACCACCAAGGCTATTGACCTTAGAATTCTAAAATTGAAAGTATGATGTTGGTCCACAGAGTACAGAAAACATGATGGCTATAATACGTGCATGGACATTGACCTTTGCATTTGAGAAAGTTCCGGGTACTCTTGCTCCTCTGGTCAGGATCTTTAAGATCTTACACACCTTCAGAATATTCCCCTCCCCATTCCCAAGGAGCCAGACAAAGCATGTTACAGAGATCTCTCTGGTAAAGAGGGCACAGCAAGCCCTCAGCTCCATCAGACTACTGTTCATCATGCCCACTGCTGCCTTGAGCAAGCAGCCTAGATGTTGGTTAGGAGGCAATGCCGACAAGGAGGGCCTAAAGGTGACATCTACATACCTATCTAAGTCTCCCATAATACCAGCAAGCCATGAAGATCTGGAGAAGTTCTATTGTCCATTCCATCCAACTGCTCAGGAGGTGTACAGAATTAGCTAAGAACTGAGAGTATAATTTCCTACCAGACATTTGCCACAAGGTGTAGGAGGATCTCATAATAGAGGATGTAGGATGCTCAGTCCAAATCCAAGAGCCAGGTAGATCTGAGCTTCAAAGAGTACATGACAACTGAGCTGGGCCACCTACCTCATCAGTGAGGATCCTAGCAGCCTGAAGCAGCTATGGCATGGTAGGTGGGGTCAGCAGAGCCTGCTTGACCACACCTCCTGACAGGGGCATAGCTCAGCAGAGGCCTGTAAAGACACAGGAGCCGGGACAGCCAGCAAAGCAGAAACTTCCTGTTGCTGTGGAATTTCTCACTCTCTATCCTTGTACTCTCCTGAGGAAGAAGAAGAGGGGAGACTATTTGAGGGAAGAAGATGCCCTGGTTAGGGTTTTTAATTGACTTAGCAAGGGGAGTCCAGTTGTGGAGAAGCAGAGCTACCTCTCTGCACATCTGAGTTTTGCCTACATATTTCAATCCCACTACTAACCATTTAGAACAAAAGCGGGCTACATGCAGCCCAGGGTGGCTTTGAATGTGGCCTAACACAAATTTGTAAACTTTCTTAAAACATTATGAGATTATTTTTTGCTACCTTTTTTTTTTTTTTTTAGCTCATCATCTATCATTAGTGTTAGGGTATTTTATGTGTGGCCCAAGACAATCCTTTTTCCAATATGGCCCAGGGAAACCAAAAGATTAGACACCCCTGACTTAAAACATGGTGCCTAATTCTCTGCCTCAGACCCATGGATCGAGATGGAGAGCTCAAAACTACTAATAAGAGAGAGGAATTCTTTCACCTTTTTTCAGCTTGATTTTCACAGAGTGTACTTTCCCTTGACCCAGCTTCCCCAGCTTTTTGAGGCTACGTAAATTGTCAGTGTCTGCCATTTTCACGTGGTTTAGCACAGCAGGCTCATGAGATGTGGCAGCTGGAAGCAGGCGTGAGATGGGAGCAAGGTCGACCGGCTTCTACGAGAAACCAGGGTTTTCCCAGTGAGGGATTTGAAGGCAAATGTACATTCTCACCTTCACACAAGAGCAAAACCAGGAAAGCATTTTGATCCCAGTACTCAGCAAAGGAGAGTAAGGTCCAAGATAATCACAAACACAAATGCCACAAAAGTATGATGACCTCTGTTCATGTCAGTCGGGTGAGGAGGAGTTTGACAATCGGAAAAGCTCAGAGGCACACAACACAGACAAGGAGGACAGAAGGATTCAATCACATGCAGCAACCGAGAATATGGCATCAGAGACAACACTGCACTCAAGCAATTACCTGGACTGAAAAAAAAAGGGATGGGAAGCATTCTTTTAAGTGGCTCTAAATTTCATAAATCTTTTTGCTATTTGTGACCAGAAAAAATTTTAGTTCATTGACCTCAAAGAGTTGGCTTTGAGTTTCCCAATGTGACAATACATCTCCCTAGCCGTCCCCTTAAAGTGTTTATGTGAGTGGGTATTTGTGTGTGTATGCTGGTGTGTGAGTCTGCTTAACGTTACATGTGTGTACATGAATGCATCACGTGTATGTCTGTGTGTGATGTAAACAGCAGATATAATAGCTGACATATCCCTGGTGATTAAAAGATATTTATAAAAAGCATTGCTTGTCCAAACTATATTTCTTACAAAGCACCCAGAGCAGGATACCAGAATTAAGGTATGATTCTAACAAGCAGAAGTAAATAACAGGATTTTACTAACATCTGGAGTTGGCCACCTGTACACAAATTGACTTTTAGAACAATGACACTAAGAATATTTTGTTATAAATGTGAATGCAATTTGCCAAGTAAATAATCATGGTATCACAATAAATTCACCACGATATCTGATCTGACATTACAGCTGATGCAGGTGACTACCTTCGCATCATGCACCCTTGCTTTGGTGAAGATCTGTTTCTTTGAAAGCCCTAGACCATTTTATCTCACAACAACTTGTGTTTCACTGACTGATGGGGTTCTGATCTCTTCTGTTCACGACCTCTTGCCTTTCTCTCAAGCCTTCAAGCTAAGCCCTGAAATACTCCTGAGGATTTAATTCCTAGGCATGAGATGCAGTGGCCCCAATAATCACACCATTTCTGACCACTATGTGTCAAAAACCCAGTCAGCAAAATTTAGCAAAAATGTCTGATCACTTGCAGAAGTGACCAGGACAGGAGATTTCTGCCAATACAAACCACTAAATTGACTTCTCAATTTATTTCTGTGATCAACAAAACTTTAGATTATAGATTCTTGAATTAACATCCTTCAGTAACATCTTCAATATCAGTAGGTTTTAATTTTTATAATAATTGCCAACACAGTTGGCAAGGCTCATTCTTTCATTACTAGAAAATATAATAAAACAAAACAATAACAACTTGAATATCTCTTATGCATTGGAAATAGTAATAGGAATGGAAGCCTATTTCAGAAGCATATTGACATTTGTCTATACAGTAGAATTTGGAACCATCACCTGCCCCAAATAGGTTTTGTTTTGTTTTTCCTCCTGATACTGTGCCTAGATTGTCTACCTTTAGATCTAAAAGAAAACAGATTGTCTGCAAGCAAATATTAACTGGATTTATTATCAGCAAAAACAGATAGAAGGTAACAAAATAAACAAAACTGTGAAAGTAAAATACATATTAAATTATCACTCACTTGTAAAGCAAACAAAGACTTAAGAGAGTTTATCATTCACAGTGAAACCTGTCTGAAAGAACCATTAGAAGATACATCTTATCAAGAAGAAATATGATGAGTTGGTGAAGGGGGTCAAAAGGTACAAACTTACAGTTATAAAATAGGTAAGTCATGGGGATGCACCGCATGGTGATTACAGTTAGTAATACCTGTATTGCATATTTGAAAGTTGCTAAGAGAATAGATCTTAAAAGTTCTCAGTACAAAAAAAAAAATCATTGTAACAGATGTTAACTTGATTTATTATTGGTGCTCGCACTGTATATATAAATATCCAATCTTTATGTTGTAGACCTGAAGCTAATATCATGTTATGTGTCATTATACCTCACTTTAAAAAGGAAGAAATTTGTACCCTAAGAAGGGTACAAGGAAGGATGGTGAGCACAAAAATTTATCAACTATTTCAGTAACTTTAATTAATGCTTGATTGAAAAAAGTAATATTCTGCATTAAAAATTTAAAAAATAAAATAAATACATTGGGGAAAATATTCAACAGAGAGGTAAAGCATGTTAGGTCTTATGTTTGGGACTAGGAAAAAAAAAAGAACACCCATACTAGTTAAAGATGACTCTAAATGGGGTTCAAACTTGTATTAATTTGGAAGACATTATTTAATAAATAAACACTGAAATTTCTTCCCACCAAAATTGTTACATGTAAGGGTAAAGACAATATTTTTTTTAAACTTCAAAATTTCCTCCATGCTGTTCAATCATTCTTGTCTGCTGTTTTTCTTCAGAACATAGTGAGTCTAAATGTGTGAAATCACAATCAACTTGTAAGTGACCTGACCACTCTCTACTCATAAGCATTGTATGGCAAGATACCACTACTACTTCCATTTTTCCAAAACTGTATTTTCAAAATTTTGGTCCCAGCTCAAGGTCACAATCCAAAAATATATTACTAAGACTGATGTCAAACAGTTTACTACCTATGAGCAGGATAAATAAAAGCAAAAGTAAACAAATGGGGCTTCATCAAACTAAAAACTTTCTGCACAACAAAGGAGACCATCAACAAAACAAAAATACAACCTACTGAATGGGGAGAATATATTCACAAATGATATATCTGCTAAGGGGTTGACTCAACAACAACAACAATCTGACCAAAAAAATGGGCAGAGAACATGAAGAGACATTTCTCCAACGAGAGCATACAGATATGACACATGAAAAGATGCTCAATATCACTAAATCATCAGGGAAATGCAAATCAAAACCACGATGAGATCCACCTCACACCAGTCAGAATGGCTATTATCAAAAAGTCAACAAACAAGAAATGTTGGTGAGGATGTGGAGAAAAAGAAACCCTCATGCACTGTTGGTGAGATTGCAAATTGGTGCAGCCACTATGGAAAACAGTATGGAGATTATTTAGAAAACTAAAAATATATCTACCACATGACCCAGCAATTCTACTTCTCGATATTTATCCAAAAAAAATGAAAGCATTAATTCAAATGATAGGCACATCTATGTTCACTGCAGCATTATTTACAATAGCCAAGATATGGCTATTCTCCTCTGGAGATTACAACTAATAAAACTCCTATCCCTCAACCAAGGGCTCTCTACACAACTGCACAATCACAGCTAAGAGACCCACTCATCGCATTAACATACCTGCAGGTGGGTAGAGGGTTAAACAAAGGAGAAATAAAGGGAAGGGTGGGCACTCAGCTGCACAGTCCCCACTTGGAACTCTACCGCTGGGGGAGGGAGGAGGAAGGCGGGGTCAGGAGAGTGCTCCAGACCTCACTCGGTCCACGGGACAGAGGAAAGGGGGTCCACAGGCAGGGGCGTGAGATACTGCACCCATCTCACTTTCTCCCAGGAGGTGTAGACCAGTTTACAAACTGCAGGGGCCAGACTTCACTCCATTTCCCAGAGAAGGGGGAGCGACAGGGTGATGAGGAGCCTCAGCATGATCCCTCCCACTGGGAAGGACAAGGAGAGAGGGGGCTGTGCGTGCATTTCTCGGCTTACAACCAGGATGGTTTGAAAGACCAGGATACAGGACAGCTGACCCCAAGGCTCAGGGCAGAGTCTGCGTGTAGGGCAAATTGACAACAGAAAGGTGCAATCATGCCTAAACTCCCTGCATGACTCCAGGAGCCACAGGAAGAAAACAAAGCCACAGATGCCCCTCCCTCATAGACTTCTGCCTGCCCTGTATCAGCAGCGAACACCAAAGAAATTACAGCTGGGAGAGTCCAGAGAGGCTGCAAATATGAGAAATCAGAGAATTAAAGAGATGGGGACAGATGACCCATCAGAAACAGACCTCAAAGTAACGATTATAAAAATGCTTGAGGAACTGAATGATAATTTCAACAGAGAGATAGCAAGAATTAAAGAACACTTACAAACCATTATAAAGGACCAGAGAGAGATAATGACTACATTAACTGAAATGAAGAACAGAATTAAAGTCACCAAAGTAGATAAAATACAAACACAAAGCAGTGATTTGCAGGAAAAGCCAGCAGAAAACACCCATTTAGAACAGAAAAATATGAGAATCCAGAAAAATGAAGATGGTTTGAGATTCCTCTGGGACAATTTTAAGCCAAAGAATATCAGAATTATAGGTGTACCAGAAGGGACAGAGGAAAATAAAGGAATCAAGAAATTATTTGAAGAAATAATGACAAAATTTTCCTAATCTGGCAAAAGAAACAGACATACAAGTCCAGGATGCACAGAGAATCCCAAACAAGATGATCCCAAACAAGAACACACCAAGACACATCATACTTAAAATGGCAAAAGTTAAAAAAAAAAGAGAGAGAAAATTCTAAAAACACCGAAAGAAATGCAGTAGTAACTTATAAAGGGACACCCATTCAATTCGTACCTGATTTCTCACCAGAAACTTTACAGGCCAGAAGGGATTGGCAGAAAATATTCAACGTGACGAAAACCAAGGATCTACAACCAAGAATAATGTATCCAGCAAGGCCAGCATTCAAAATTAAAGGACAGATAAAGAGCTTCTCAGATAAGGAAAAGTTAAAGAAATGTATCACCACCAAACCAGCACTACAAAGAACATTAGAGGGACTTCTTTAAGATGGGAGGAGGGATGGGAGAGTGGGTAAAATAAGGGAAAGGGATGGAGAAATTCAGATTGATTGTTAACATAAAATCAAAAGTGACAAAGAAACAAAACTCATGGACACAGTCACTAATTTAGTAGTTACCTGAGGGGGAGGTAAGGGGGAGGGGGTGAGGGAAAAGGGACAGGGACACAAATACATGGTGATGGAAAGAGAACTGACTCTGGGTGATGAACACATAACACATCACATAGAAGATATCATGTAGAATTGTACACCTGGGACCTATGTAATGTTAACTAATCAATGTCACTCCAATAAATTTTTTAAAAACTGTAAAAAATAATTCACGTTTAAAAAAGAACAGCTGGATTCTCACATATGGGTCTGTACATATGTGCTGAAGCGCTTCTTAGCCTTTGGCTAAGATCAAGTGCAGTATGTTGAGAGGTGGCTCTTGCTGAAGGATATGAAAAATATCTAACTTCACATAGATGTATTCTTGAGGAAAGGAGGAATATTTTAATATCCCTTTCAGAAAATTGTAAATACTATTTTTTCAAACTAAACTAAAACTCAGTAAGTGGGAGTTTTTCTAAGTTTAGTTACAATTTGTAATCTTAAATCAACTAAGTGAACAATTTACTCTATTACATTAAAATCCTCTGGTCTATTCCACACTGGATGGTTTTTCTTTAACCGTACATAATTTTGTCACATCACATATTGAATCTACGTCTTAGTTTACTGAGTTACACAGACCTTCCAAATCTTCACATATTTCACATTACAATATAAAAGCGTCACGTTTGTTAATATCACCGTTGAACTCATCAGAAAAACTTTTAATAATTCGGAATTTTTCAACCTCATGGGGATAGATACAAGTTTCTGAAATTTTAAATTTTAACCTGAAATTTCCAATTTTATCCTTGGCAACAAATATGATAGTTTTGGGGGGTTTTATTTTGTTTGAGTTAACATTTTCAATGAAGTACCTGTCAAACACACAAATCTGAAGAACCATGGCTTTTATCAGTGGCTTTTTCAAGAAAAATGAGTATTTTCCCTGCAAAAAGCCTCACCTCCATGATAGCCTTCATACTTCAATATATGACCAAAATATTTTATGTATACTTCCCATTTTGTCACACAAAATATTCAAAAGATGTTCACTCAAGCATCAATATTTAATAAAATTAATAAATTATTTTGCTTCAGTAAAGACACTTAAGAAAATGTTGGCGGGGTGGGGTTTGTTTGTTTTTTACTCTGAGGACTAGAGTGGCTACTTTCCAGTTTGATGCCAGTGCCTTAATTAAATGTTACGATGCCAGAAGTTTCACCCACCATTGCTTTCATACCATTACTACAAATGTCAACGACGTCTTAGTTATTATTTTAAAAAAAACAGACCCTCTGAATGCGCTCTGGAGACCACCACGGATCAGTGGACCAGTCTTTGAGAACCACTGTCAATAAATAAATAAATACATGTCTGCCAACAAGAAGTAGGCTTTTATAAAAAAAAAATTGTTGAATGACTAGAGAAACCATAAATATAGGATGCTTTCAATGTTTTTAAGGATAACCTGACAAATTTGCCAAAATAAGTGATACTTTCTCACCTGTCCATAGGTCCTAGGACCTATGCAGGAGAGGCCCAAATTTGGCTAGTGAAGTGATTGTTAGAGAAAGGAGATATGAGGAACCAAGGGGTCTTTTGATAAAATCAGAAGAATTGTTTTAAAAAAGGAAAATCAAAGGATCCACATGAACCTTTAAAATCAGAGGAGCTGAGAAAACAGCCTTTTCTCGAAGAGACTTTCCTCTTGTCCAAAGTGTACTTTAAAACATTTCAGCATAGTGTGTTATCGTCGCGTTAGTGTTCACGTATACCCTAAGTGCAATTAGTCAACATCTGATGTATTCTAATTAGGATACTCGCTACAGTGTTTAGTTAGCATCTGAAAGAACAAGGAAGACTCCCCGCTCCAGAGAGCTACCAGCATCAACTCTGTTGAAGGCTTTACCCTCACTCAATGGGTTTACAATTAGCATAAATAGAGTTCCATTGGTGAAATGAGTTTAAGACGGCAGAATACCATACAGACACCTCTGTCTTCGCTGAGAATAATGTAAGAATCTGGGGACAATGACAACCTACAACCTTCAGGAAAGGGACTCTCTGGGCCTAGGACATTATGTGTTCAGATTCCAAATGATTCTATCACCCAACTTCTTCTCTGAATTACAACGCCAGAATACTTTCCCATCTGCCTGGAATGATCCTTTTGCTTAAATATTAGCAGAATGCCTTAAACAGACAGAGAGCCAAGACATCATTGAATTATAATTTTTTTAAAAAATGTTTTTGCTCTCTTTTTAATACGTATTTCTTGCCTAGCTGTTAGTAAGAGTTCGTACGTGTGGCAGACTTCAGTCTGAGACGTGCCATCGTAACATCCTACCCAGCAGCAAGATTTGTCAAGAAGGATACCCAAAATCCTCATTTATCTTAAACCGAAAAGCTTCTTCTGGTTAAAAAAAAAAAAATCTAATAGCTAGGAAAGACCAAAATCATTTTACAACAGAGACCAGGATAAAGGAGAGTGGGGCCGGGGAGGAAACAAAATAAGTGGCAGATAACAGTTGAATTAGAACAGCAGCTAGATAACCAGGCATTTTCAACTGGAGGCAGAACGTACCTAGGCAGGGAAGGATTCGTATTGCCCAAAGATAGGCTTGTCTTTCTCTTTTGGCTCCTAGCATGTAATCTCTAAGCCTTTGGAATGTCTTGTCTGATAAGAGTGTCTGTTTACAACTTGGGGCACGCCAGAGAGTCTACGCCAAAAATGTGATTTACAGTATCAGTTAAATCTTTGAAGGAACTGGAATCTAACGTCAGACACACTAGTGGTTGACCACGTCCACGTGGCTGAGCCCCAATAAAACTCTGGACACCAAGTGTGGGGTGAATGCTCCTGGTTGTCAGTAGTCTCTGTATGGCATCCCAAATTGTTGCTGGGACAAGTCAGTGCCATCCACACAACTCCACGGAGAAACAATAACTGGAAACTCCTTGCTTGCCACTCGCCCGGACCCTGTTCTATGCCTTTCTTCCCTTGGTTGACTGGAATCTGAATCTTTTGCTAAATAAACCACAACTGTGATTATAATAGTTTCCAGTGAGTTTTCCAAGTCCATCTAGCAAACTATTGAACCTGAGAGTGGACTTGGTTATCCCTACATTTGCAACGAGTGTCAGAAGCGAGGGTATCTTGAGGACGTCTGAAGTTTGTACTATCCAAATAAGAAAACACTTTATCTCTCCAGAAACTAAAACGGGATTAAAGGTAGCTCGGCCTCAGAGTAGGGAGAAAAAGAACACTAAGTGAACCAGACTGCTCCTTCAGGAACGGGAATGAGAAGAGTCTAAAGAGTGAAAGGGCTGAAAACAGAAAGAAAAAAAAGTATTAATACTTTAAAGGCAAACTAAAAATATCGGGTAACATGAAATGCACATGCACTCCATGTAGAGGAGATCCTGAATTTCCCTTACATTTTTTTTAACTCAAATTACTTGCAGGAATTAAAGTGTAAAGTAAAGGGTGGCCAGAGCATGGAAAAGCTGCCAGATGGTAAAGCAGAGGGACTCGAGTCACAGTCCTTGCCGGGGACAGTTCCCTCAGTTAACTCTGGAAGGTGGCAGCCTCAGTGGAAGAGGAGCAAGAACCTGGCCTTCAGCTCACGGATGACTCGAAAGCTGCCTTTCACTCCCATGTCTCAGACAGCCAAGCCCCTGAAGTCACACTCCGTGCAATGGCAAAGCAGAACGACAATTCCAAACGGAAAGCCGGGGCCCCAGGGGCCTCAGCATGGCCAGGATATATATTTCCTTGTCAGAGGCGTTTGGGAAACATGATGTTTCCAACAGCCCGAAGGTGAGAGTTATACAACATCCCCAAGAACACAGCGTCCGTGTATTTCCCCTTCAGGATCCTCTGTTTTCCTCTCAACAGCTTATGTGTACTGTACACACCAGCTGATGAAGGACAGGTAGGTGGGTTTCAATAACCTGTTTTCTCAAAAGTTGAGAAGGCAGCCATATGCAGGGTGGCATCTGCTGCAGGCTCTCACCGCCTGTCGCCAACAGTGTCGCTCTGCGTCACTACAGAGCGGTCCCCAGCCATGTTCCAGGCACTGAAGCGGTCAAGCCCCCATCCTTTCATTTCAGAACCTATTCCCCTTTCCACAAAAGCAAGGCCCTGACACACTGGGAATACTTAAGATGTCACAGCAGACTATTTTTGAGAAGCCTGTAAATAAATGAATGTGAAAAATTACTGGTTTGGCCCATCTGAGCTTCTGCTCTCTGCAGTGGTTTCAGAAGACCCGCGGAGGCTAGTGTATCCCTACTTGGTCCTCATACTTAAGTCATCTTCAGCCTCTCCACTTCAATCAACTCATTCAACAAGCTTTTTCTAAGTCATGAATAAACCCCTCGCATGAAAATTCATTTTGCAAAGTTCCAAATTTGCAAATCAAAGGAAGTAGATTTTTGTTTCAGTAAAGAACCAGGGCTCTGCAATTTATGGATTATGGATCTGAACAGTTTCCCAAACCAGGTGATTCCTCATCATTTGCGAGCCTGTGAGTGTTCTGAGTGCTTTTCATACAGTGAGAAAACAGGCAAACGAGATGACACACCTGGGCTTAGGTTGGAATCACCATGTTATATGCGTGTGTCAAGTGACCCTGATTTTAAGTAACTTCATGTAGCTTAGTAACAATTCATTTACCAAGAGCATTTATAAAAAATGTATTTTTCCATTAAGTAAGGTAAACCTTTCCTTAAGTTCCTGACACCCACTCTTACACATTCCTCCCTCCCTCCCTCCCTCCCCTCCCCTCTCTCTCACCTGTCCTTCCAAAAGCCTAGAGCGAAAACCAGATACACCCCCTCATTTTAGACCACAGCTAGATTCTGTACTATCTCAGGAATCCAAAATAGGATCAGAGAAGATCTAAGTAGGAGAGATTGATCTATCCCTCCTTTCCTATGTTCATTCTCATTTAAAGGAATATTGATCATAGGGGTCAAATGGTACAGAAGACTGGCATGGCCTCAGCCCTCATCAAACAGCATCGAATGGGGAAAACAAAATCTCATAATGTATTTGCAGACACTTTCTAAGTCAGATAACCTCTCAGAGGGCAGTTGTGACTCATATCCTTCAGTGAGAGCTCTAGAAAATTCTTTATGTTTCTGTCTATTTGAGATCCACTCACACATCTAGCAATTAAACTCAGTGTCACCCATTGCTTTATTGCTAGGCCCTCCTCAATTACTCCTCCATTCGTTCTCTTCGTATGGCTCTACTAGTGAGGGTCCAATGTTCATACTCCCCTCCCGTAAGATCAAGTCTCAATGTCGTTATTGATTCCGACCTGACATTTAAGGAGCATATGAGCCCTGTTTTATCAACAGTCTTTTGCTTCCTCCTGAATATTTCCTGAGCAAGGTCTCTCCCCGGATATGCGGAGAGACATAAGTATTTCCATCCACGGTGTCTCAGCCTTCAGTGTTATTATTTTACATGCACAAATGTCAAGACAAATCCACAAACAGCAGCAGTCAGACCTTCTGTAGGAAAAAAAATTTATAGTAGGGGCAGCATTTCTATATTTCAGAACGCTGTCAGTAGATCTCCTTAAAGAATACATGTGGATCATTAAGAACTCCAGAAGAAATTTTATAACACCATTTGGGGACAGAGTACAATGAGGATACATTTGAATGAAACTTCATTTTATGTAAATCCGGTAAAACTTTGGGTTTATAGAACTGATAACATCAGGGAACTCATTTAATATTATTGAACCCAAGGTCTCAAACTTAAGGAGTTCAACTGTTCAAGTTATTCTCTGCTAGACTAAGGGCCAGCAACTTCGTAAAATACGCCCAGAAACCAACCCTGAGTGGCGGGGAGAAGGCTGGAGTTTCAGCTGATGCGACACAGGAGGGGGAAAGTTTTCTCATAAATGGAGGAGGGTGAAGTCATTTGCAACAATTTTCCTACTGTAAATAAGAAAAGGGACACGTGAGTTGCTCACTCTTAGTGCAGCTGTCCCTTATCAGAAAGCTATTTTCAGGGGCTGGACCAACGAAGCAGTGGTTCCCAACTTTTTTCCACCTTTGTACCCCTTTTAAATCCATTTCTGTAAATTGTACCCCCTTTTAAAAATAGATGGTTTTAAATACTGACACTTTTGTTCAGTGCCTGTCATAATGTAAAATAGTGGAAAGGAGGTAATAAGTTAGGAAAGAAAAATTACTACACTAAAGTACAAACCACAGGTTTAATTTTAGAGTATTCGTAAGAGTTAAATATTGATTGATGACCAAGTATTTAAACATTAAATTTAAAAAAAAAACTACTAAATTTAAAAAAGAATCCTGATTAAGGACAATGCATTTACTTTTATTCGGTCAATAACTAAACTGATGAAACAGTCTGGCTATGGATGCATTTATATGGTTAGGGAGGCCCTAGAAACGTTGCACATGGGTTGCTCTGAAACGGCATAATGACTGGTAGAAGAGCGGTTTGAGGGAAGGGTTCATAGCTACATCCTCACCGATCGTCATTCGCTCATGTGATCTAATTTTGAAGTGCCTCCATTCATGGTGATTCAAACTTAACATGTATTGTTCCATAACTAAAGTTTTGCTTTTTTTTACTTTACTTGTTTTTTCACCATTACTGATTATTTTCACATACCCCTGATTGGCCCAGCATGTACCCCCTGGGATACACGTGCCACCGCTTGGGGACCGATGCAATGAAGAGGGGAGCAAGAAGACCAAGTTAGAGAGTGGTTAAAAAGAGAAACAAAGGTGCAGGGCAGGATGCCAGCTCCTTCATATTTTTTTTTTTTTTTGTTTTTATTTTTCTCTTAATCCTTCATATTTTTTTTATTAATGTTTTAGCATGCTGCTAATTAGTCAGGCATTGGGTCTGAGATGAGACAGTTGGCACATGCAAACTAGTGTAATTTGAGGAGGGCATAATAAAGGAACTATTTACAAAGATGCAGGCAGGATGTAGGAATGCTGCAAAGAATAGCTCAATAACTTTAGAAATGACAGCAGAGCCCCTATCACACCTGGACCTAATGGAGTGAGATGAGAAAGTGGTCATTGCTACTTAGAAGAATAAGTGATTAAAAGGCCATACCAAGACCCTGAAACCTTAGGTTGAGAGACACAAACAACCCTGAAGCAACTTCTCAGAGAGGAAACTAAAAGACCTCGATCTCCTCCCTCCAATCTCCTACCAGGGATCCGCACTGGCTGAACCCAACCAGCAGCTGGAGGGCATGGGAGCTCGTTTGTACAGTTCATGTGAATCAGACTCCATTGCAGAGAACAGGACGGAGAAGGGTGGGGAATAAAGGCAGAGAATCCAGTTGAAGCTCTCTGCCTTTTAGTAGCTGAACCTCATTAGAACCTGCAGCATGTGAAGGAAAATCAGCCCCAAATACATTAACCCAGGGAAGAAGGTCGGGGTCTCCAAAAGCCTCCAGGAGCAATGCTGGATTCAGTCAGACTGACGTACTTCCTTCACCAGTTAAAAGAATGTGTCCTGCACTTAATGCTGGAACTAAAGAGGCTGACATTCCTACTTCCAAGAATCTTTCAGTCTAATTTGTTCTTGTGATTAAACAAATATCTGTTGAATTTCTAATACATGTTCAAACAGAAATACATTGCATCTGTGTCTTCAGAGATATTACATAATAGCAAAAGATTCATTGAAAACCTTAAAGAGTAATATAGAAAAGAATGTTACTAATTGTTAAATGATGTACCAACTCTAAGAACCTCGTGAGTTCAAAGAGGAATAATACACGCACATGAAGAAACCATCAACAATTCCCAAACACTTGTCAGTTACTGGCTGTCACCACTGCAATAGCAGCAGCATTTGAAAGGCGACTTAGCAGGGCATGAACTTCACAGTCGGTCCCAGCTCCTTTCATCCTAGGTTTCACCTGTTCCTTGGAGGCCACAGATAGGGTGCACAGTGGCTTTGTGCAAATCAAGAAAAATGGGTAGACCAACTAGGAAACGGCACCTCCTCCGAGTGGTAGGAGTCACATGCCAGGGCACTGGCTTGGCAACCAGAGGGAAGGCTGGGCTTCAACTCCCATCTGTGTCCCTGGCTGGGCCCTTTGTGTAGCGCACAACCTGCATGATCATAAAAGGAAGTTCTGCATTCATTTACTCATTCAAGAAACAGAGTACGTATTATGTATACACGAGGGTCAGCATACGAGTATGCTTTCCACTGTGTTAGTTTTCCATTTGGGCTAGGGGTGACAATAAATAGCTACAGTTTGGGTAGACCATAAACTAAACCCTGAGTTAATCCTAATTCAAATCCTTTCAAAATAAAGTATTGAGTGCCAGAAACCAAAAAACAAAAGAGGCAAATAGCTCAACAGGTCAACGAGAATAACAGTGAACTACAGTGCTGCTCCCCAGCAAAACCAACACCACCTCCTTCTTTCTGTGGTTAACTTTATCTCTCATAAAGACACTTCCCAATTCTGAAACCATGACCTGCCTTTGGGACCTTATTTTGCTCGCTCTCTCGCTCTCTCTGTCATAACCTCTTTTTAAAACATACTTTGAAACTCTCTGTCACATAAATGCAGTCTAGCAAAACACCCTGATGTGGTCCATTAGGCGACCAACTAAGAAAATCAATTGTGCTGGAGGCAAGAAATGCTACTACATGGGTTTCTTAAAAATACACTGGATGAGGAGACAGCAAGCTTGGATTTTACATCTGTCCATGGTACTAACTTGAACTGTATTGAGGCAGGACCTCTCTGAACATCACTTCCCTGATCTAAATAATGCACTTTAATTGGATCAATAAGGTCTCTTTTAGTTCTGACTTTCTGTGGTCTTGTATGATTAGACAAAGAAACTGTGATTTTTACATAGAGATTGTCAGACTTTCTATTTTGACTATTCCCTTAATATATCTGTACTGTGTTATCATTACTGCATTCAGCTCTGTCCCCAGTCTACAAAATCAGGCATCCCAATGTCATTTCCTCTATGTTTCCCATAGCTGAACTTCTACTTCTGCAACGTCTATAATCCCCTTGGCGAAGGAGTTTTCCCTCTTGCCCTCTAAGCCACCTGCTAATCAGCATGTGATGGAGTGTCCCACCTGTACGATACCTCTTTCCTGCTAATAAATGACACAAATTAAAATGATCACACTTACCATATATTCCACTTGAGATTAAATAAGGGAGTGTTTTATTCTAGTAACTATCTTCCAGCTGTAGGAAGAAAATGTTAATCAGACATTAAAGATGCCAAGAAAAATAAATTCAATATGTAAATAGCTACTTTCAGTAATTATCTATTTACTCTTTAATAAATGCTAAATAAGATCTCCCAGTTCACCATAATGCTGGAGAAAAAGTACTTTAGAAGAGCACCATGACAGGTTACAGTTGACCAGCCTATATATAGCCCCAGTGAAATGTCTAAAAGTTCAATCAGGCTCTTGTGGCATTAAGAGATCCCGCATCAGAGCTTGAAGCAAATAGAATTGGTCGGGGTTGTAAGGGGAAAAGATGGTGGGACAGCTCTTCCACAGCTGACAGAGCGAGGGCATCAGATACACAGTGATCACAGAAACATTTCCTGTGACACCTCACTGCTGAAGGAGCAATGAGTGAATTCGAACCCTGACAATGGATCATTACTTGGGTGTGAAAAGCAAGATGTTAGGATCCTGACATTTTCTGGGTGCGATGGTTAATTTTATGTGTCAACTTAACTGAGCTAAGAAATACCCACATAGCTGGTAAAACATTATATTTCTAGGTGTGTCTGTGAGGGTGTCTCAAGCATTTGAATCAGAAGATTGAGTAATGAAGGTTGCCCTCACCGATGTGGAGGGCTTCATCAAATTTATTGAGGACACTAATATTAATAGAAAAAAAAGGCAGAGGAAGGGCAAATCCACTTTCTCTGCATTCAAGCTTAAGACATTCATCTTCTGCCCTTGAACATCGGTGCTCCTGGTTCTTGAACTCTTGGACTCGGGTGAGGACTTATACCCTCAGCCCCCCCAATTTTCAGGCCTTCAGAGTGGGAGTGAATTACACCACTGATTTCGCTGGTTTTGCAGCTTGCAGACAACAGACCATGGGACTTCTTGACTTCCATACTGTGTAAGCCAACTCTTATAATAAATCTCATGTGTCTATCTCTATCTCTAACTTTATTGCTAATCTATATCTATATCCTATTGGATCAGTTTCTCTGGAGAACCCTAACTAATACACTGGGGTTTTATATCACAAAATTGCAAATAAATGAACCAAAAACACAAGTAGCTTAACATTTATTACATGTGGAGGCGGGCTAGAAGATTGGGAGGCATAGTCTCACTGGTACATCAATACCAAGATCTCACTGGAGATGAAGATCTGATGTCAGAGAGTTAACCATCTTTAGGTAGAAGAGCATTCAGGAAAATGTTTGTTCACCAGGAAGACACCCAGCAAACTATTATTCCTTCCAGGAATCAAGAGTCACCTTCTCAGGTCACCACCATCGCATTAAATCTATTATAGTTCATGACATTAAATGCCCTAAGTTTCTAAATGATACTACTCGTGTTCAGATCTATAGGCATTTCTGTGAGTCTGATCAAAATTTGGAATTAACGTGTTCACCGCCTGTGCATCTAAATGACATGTATTTTTTTCACTGCTCTAACCTTCTCCCCACCCTGTCCTTATCAAACTGATGAAACAGTATTACATGTTCCACTTCTGAGTGCTCCCCATGTGATACATATTTTCCCTTTGCTGATAATATAAGCTTCCTGCCACCTGTGACCCGATAGGTTTGTTGTTTGTTTGCTAATCAACACTAAGCTCTTGTCTATTTAGCCCTGGACTTGACCCTTAACTGCCTCATATGCTGGTGTCTAATAATTTCCCCTGAGTTCCAGTTACAGCATGCACCTGGTGCTTCCTGTATTACCAGAAGCTTTCCTAGAAACACAATCCTGTGCTACATCCAAAAGCAGAGACACAACGTGCTTTGAGGATGAAAGTCAGGTATTCACAAAATGCCGAATTCAAGAACTCCCTGTCCTTCCCTGCCATACATATCCACACAGAACACTTTGTGTGTGCTTTCCCTGACAGTTTGAAAGGGCCTTTGAGGTTTAATCAGTAGATAATGGCAAAAGGATAACACAGTGTTCATAGTGGGAATCCTTATCTCAGGGCTCCTGCCGGCAGAACACCAAAGACTGCATGCATTGCAGTTTATTTAGCTGTAAGGAATAGGGGTCAGGGTGATTCTTGGGTAACTATATATAAAAATACTACTTTCTCAACTCAAAAGTGATCTCCAGGCAATATGTAACAGTAACTTGTAAAAAGTTCAAAGTAAATATTCCTTTTAAGGGAATGCATTCCTTTCCCCTATAGTTCATATTATAGTTCCTCAATTATTAACCTTGGTCCTTTTCTTGGTATTTCTTTTTCTTTTTATTTTAGCAAATGACCATTTCTAATTAATTCAATGATAGAAAATTTAAAAATAAATATTTATTGATGCACCAGAACAAGAAAAAAAAATTAGAGAAGGTGCCAAAAAATGTATACACATTTTAAGAGATGGTATCTATGTATTACTCTTCAAAGTTCAATTGAATTATGGTAGCAATGTGTAGTATGACGTTTGCTCAAAAGATGGCTTTAATCAAATGAATGTTAGCATCGCCACGTGACAGGCAGGGCAGTCAAAGAAAATGGCGGAAGCTCGGTTGTCATTTGAAGAGCACAACACCACGTTGAAGTGGTATTTGAAATTCTGTTACTGTTATACATATATATATATATATATATATATATATATATATATATATATATCCATGACATATATATCCATGACTTGCAGTAATTAAGCAAACACCCATTTTTTAGAGCACGTAAAACTAGATCCATAAAGACAATTCAAGAATTCTATGAAAAATACCTGAGTTTTAAAATATAACCATTGTATATATTTAACATATTTACTTCATATTTTTTATATAATTAGTCTTTAGGGTTCTGTTAGAAATGCTGTTTATTAATTCAGTTTTCCCACAATGCATTGTAAACTACGTTGCTGCTCCCGCGAGGCCCTTGGATTGCAGCAGTGGTAACCCCTGAGAATTTCCAACAATGCAGTGTTTTCATTCCACCCTTACTAATGCAGAATCTGCATTTTTAACAAGATCTCTAGGTGGGTTCAGCTATACATGAAAATGTAAGAAGCTTTGGGATAAGAAATGAGCTGGACTTTTTCCATCCCACAGACAACATCTCAGATTCAAGCTTCATGACTTCTGACCTCCAAAGTTCTTTAAGTATTACAGTCTTCTTTTGCAGACAGTGTACAGTAATATATGTCATGGGGTTGGTAAGACATTAAAGACAGTTAATACATATGAAGAAAAGTAATGAGCACAGGATCTGGAGTCCAGAGTTTTCCATTAATGTTCCTCACAACCCATGCAAAGGTTATGAGCTGCCTCAATAAACTAACACAAAGTAAATCCCTTGACCTGCACACCTGATCTATATAAATCCTCCCCTTACTTTTTCACTCAGAACTACTATTACTAATGTGACATTGTAATGGATACTCTAGTTTCCTATAGTAGACATCTTAATCTTAATAAGAGAGAACTAGATTAATACAAGAAATCCAACTTTTCAGAGAATAGGGGGAAAACATATTTATAAGAAGTAGAGAAAATGGGTGTGCTAAACAATTTTTGTACATAGGTGCTATAGATGAGGTATTAATTACTCACCATTCATTTATAATATTTAGTTATTGGCTACTCTATTATCTGTGCCATACTGGATACTTACACCACCATAGATTTAAAAACACACACTTTTCTTTTCAAAACAGGGCACAGTTGGAGCTTCAAAGGTACACTGTACGGCTTCCAGTGTATGGGGGGAGTAAGTGTAGGTCCTGATGGATGGGTTGGGATGTACTAAGGTCAAGGTAGCTTAGAGAACAGCAGAATCAGGCCCAAGTACTGAAGCTGGGACCACTCTTCCCAGAGGAAGCCCAGTCTCTCAAAATCTTCAGAGTTCCAGGGAAGTCCTAAGATGAACACATGTGTGTTCTGGGTACCAGAGGCCCTGTGTCCCAGACTTGTCCATAAGAAATCTGGCTCACACCACTCACCATGCAAACCCCAACCCACAGAGTCACAGTGAGGCATTGCCTCACCCCAGAGGCCCAGCCAGGTGCCATCTAAGTCTTTAGATTGTCACATAGAAATAGAGAACATTTTAATAATAAATGACCTTAGTGGATAAATTTCATAGAACTTAAAATGCTCTTGAAGATTAGAAAATGGAGGTCCTTGTATAAACCTGAAGAAAGGGGTCATTAAAGACATGGGATGTGAGTTACTTTGAAAAGACGAGTAGAATGAGAATGTTCATAGATGGGAGAAGAAAGACACACTCATATAGAGACTTACTATGATATCCAAGATTTAAAACAAGCTGTGTATGCAAGCTTTTCTTATTACATCTAATTTAATTTAATTTGCATTTGAGTAACTCAGGGAATTGATAAAGACAAAGGCTGGCCATTATTTCACTCACTCCATACACAAAAATCAATTCCAGATCATAGATCTGAATGTGAAAAAAACCTTTGTTAATTTAAAAAAGTAAATAGGGCTTTTAATGTTAACTTAAAAGAAAATCTTCCTAACTCTGTTACTTAAAACAATAGCAACAAAACAGAGCCTAAAAATCAATAGCCATAAATAAAAGGAAATTTAAATTAGATTACTATAAAAGAAAATACAGTTGTTTCTCAAAAGGTATCACTTAACAAAAGTATAAAGGCAAGCCACAGAGAGGAGAAAGAAATTTTCAACATGTGTCTGACAAATGACTCATACTGGAATACATAAAGAAAACCAACAAATCAATAAGAAATGTCAGGAAACCAAGCAGAAAAATGGCAAAAAACAATCACTTTACCAAGGATATCCAAAAGGTCAATAAGCATAAAAAGAGTGCATTCAACTTCATCATTCAAGAGAAAAATGCAAATTAAACTAAGATGTATTATTACAACTCCATACTCTCCAATGGAAATAACAGATAATACCAAGTCTGGATGAGTATGTGGATTAATTAGTACACTTAAGTTGTATCCTTATAATTTGTGCACTTTCATGTATGTGTGTTATATTTTGAGAAAATGTTCATTAAAAATCATTGCCCACTCAAGATAAACTTTTAACAAATGAGGAGGGAAAGGGAAGTCTCTTAACTGGATTACAGAAATCTAAACAACACAAATAAATGCCATATTTAATGGTGAAATACAGAAATTTCCCCGTCAGATCTAGATCACAACTGTTTGGCATTTTATTAGAGGTCATAGCTAGTAGAAAAGGCAAAAAAGGAAGAAGGAAGGAAGAAAGGGAGGGAGGGCAGGAGATTTACAGAAAATGCACAAGAACCTATAGACAAACAATGGGCATTAAGAGACAAATTTAGAAAATTTACTGAAGAAAAAATTTTCTTAATATATAAAGAAATCTTCAAATAAAATTTTTAAATTAAGCAACCCAATATTTTGTTAATTTTCAAATTACCCAAGCAAAATATTAAAATGGTTTTTAAAGTTAGCAATGCACTGTAGAATTATATACCTGGAGCCTATGTAATTCTTGCTAACCAATGTCACCCCAATAAGTCTAACAATAAAAAAAGAAGCAAAATTGGCCAATGAGGGAAAAAATGTTTCTTTTTTAAAAAAAGCCAGGAATATGTGCTCAATCTTATTAGATATCAGGAAAACACAAACTAAAATTCCAAGAAAATTCACTCAAGGGAAATACAAACAAAAATACACTCAAGCCAATCTGAATTAATACAGTTAAGAAGATTGACAATTTCAAGTTTTGTCAAGGATTTTTAAATAAACTGAAACTCTCCTTCTGTCCTTGTGGGAGCATAAGTTGTTTCAAATGCTTGAGAAGACAGGAGGGTCTACTAAAGTTAACTTCTTCATATTCTATGACCAACAATTACTTCTAGGTATATACATCCATCAGAGGTGTGTGTGTGTGTGTGTGTGTGTGTGTGTGTGTGCCAGTGTGCCAAAAGACATGTAAAAGAACGTTTCTAGAAACACTACAAGTAATAGCCACAAAGTGGATATAAGCCAAATACATATAAAAATAAAAGTAGAAGAATGCGGAAGTGAATTTTGTTATTCTTACTGAGAAGTTGGTATGCACCAGGGATTCTATTGGTAGAACACCTTTAACTTGATTAGTAACTTTTTATTACTTACATTGGTTAATGAATACATGAGCATCTGTGATATCTTTTCTGTAAACTACTTTATATTTAAAACTGCAAATAATTTTTTAGTAAACGATAAAAACTGCAAATGAAATAGATATTTGTACCTTTGGAACAGCAAGCAAAATACAAAATAAACAAACAAAAATATGGGTGATTAAACAAAACCTTTATAATCCCAACAGGAAAACAGAAAGGAGACAGAGAGGGAGGAAGACAGGGGGAAAGGGAGAGAGGGAAGGAGGGAGGGAGGAAGTTAGTTTTGGCTTTTGATAGGAGAAGCTGAAAAATATCATGGTTGTATTCTTCTTTTTGAACTGGTATGCAACGATGTATTTATTAATGGGAAAATATATTCATAAAATACTATTTGGTGAGAAAAGCACCTAGCTGAGCTACTAATATTTTTAAACAATGTGTTAGTTTAATAGTCAGAAAATCAACAATAAAGATGAAAACACAGATGACACCTACAGGTTCAAAATTTCACACCCACCTCCTGAATCAGTATGGAGCACAGAACAGGATGAGATGCACCGTGCATTTTGCTAGTACTGATTATAGACTATTTGCTCCACCCAGTCTGGCAATATTTTGGACTTTCCATTTTTTCTTCATATTTGGACTTAACGACAGTTTTGGCTTCTCTCTTTTTTACTGATTTCTATGTTTAAACTCTGGCACATGTGGACCTTTGGCATTCACTAGCTTTCCCTGGATTAGGTAGAGCTCAGGTCATTTCCTGTCCTGAATCCATGACGCACTTAGTTTAGTATGATAGTTTTTCATAACTGTCAATTCCACCTCCTTGCTATCACCAGCCCCCTTAAAATCACTTATAATTTAAAAGATACTGAGTGTTTCTTATTTCTCCATTTTTCAGAGACATATTACAATAGTCACTGGAAGGGTGTATTAATGATTTGCAACTTTTCTCACCGACATATACCACATTCATATGTAACTATGTAAGAAAAAAAGTCTGTGAAAAATGTTGATAAGAAAGAATTGAATTTGAACTCCGTTTCTTTTGTGATCTGAGCTAGTATTACATTGGTGGAAATACAGCATTATCTCACCGAGGTCTTTTGGGGTTCTATTATGGGCCGAAACAAATCACAATGTAACCCATCACATTTATAAACATAAGGCATTCGGTTGACTCACTTGATTGTCCTTGAAGGTGCTGAATACTTTTATTTTTTATTCCAGCCACCATGGAAAAGGTGCATTGTATGGTGCAGATAATCACATTTACTAGAAAATGCCCTCAGCTTGCTTATTATGTGCATGGGGGTGAGGGTGGGGGGTAACTCACTAGTTATTTCCGTCAACCTTGAAAAGAAAAATAAAATTAATCTGTAGAAACATTCCTCAATAGATTTCCATGTGCAAAACTCAGTGTCATTTATTTGGCAACTGAAAGGGAAAAGTTTGATCATGAATGAGTATGTGAAATGCATCTGTAGTTTAGTCAAGTTGCGTTAAGATTGCGGGAGCTGTGTCAAGTCCAAATTTCAAATATGCTGGTTATGGCTTGCTCAGACCCCATGTGCTGTGGGGTATGATAATTCCTAAAAAAGCAGTTCTTCTGACAGATTAAGAGAACAGTTTGCTTTTGCCTGGAGCCATTAACATTTTAATAAAATGGTCGTCAACTGTGATAACAATTCATCTTTGGGGGACTTTATCTATTATTAACCTTATTAAATAACAAGTTTATTATTGCTGACATGTAGATTTTCCAGCCTTCATCAAACATGCTTCTCACTCCAGCTCCCTTTCACTCTCTCTCACTTTAAAAATTTAGTTCAATTAAGCTGAATTTCTGTGCCAAGTGCATGTTTACAAGTTTGTTGATTTGTTTTTCTTTGGAGCGATTTGAAAATGATTCTTGTTTCCAATAATAGTTGATTAAGCTAAACACATTTATGTGCTTTGTTGAGAACAACAATCTGTTAAGCAAGAATAATTTACTACTTTTGACTGATTTGGGTGAAATAGACAGTTTTCAGTCTTAAGAAAATTTTGTTTTAGAATAGAGCAGGAGGTCAATAGATACAAGTTAAATTACATTTTCACATGTGAATAAAGAGATATAATAGGCAATTAGATTCCTTACCAAGAGCATGATGTCCAATATTTTTTATTGAAATAATCACAACTATCTTATTTAATCTACATTTGACAAAGGAAAATATATCCAGCATTCATCTTCTAAAATGCATGAAGAAAACGAAGGTATAGACATGGAATTGCCCATAATGTGCTTAGGGAACACAGAATGGCCCACTGCAGTGAGAGTCAAGGACTGAACCAAGAGGGAGTAGTTAGAGGGCAGAACAAAAAGTTGTAGAAACAATTTCAAAGTATAAAGAGTCATAAATGTTTAATCTAAAGTAAAAGAAAGTCAGGAAGGATGCACCGAACAGTTTAACAACAACAACAAAAAACTTGATTATATTGGGGTTTTAAACAACTCTCAGCAATGTACAAAATCAGTTTTGGTTGGCAGGTAAACTTTATGGAAGGCAGTTGCAAGAGGCTCTGCAAAAGATGGTGAGGACTTAAACTTGGAAGAGAAAGCAGGAAGGAGGCAAATGAAACATATAGTGGTCACTTCTGAAGAATATTCAGTAGAAGCCGATAAAAGGTGAATGATGGTTATGAGAAAAAAATAACTCAGAATTTCCATTTGAACAACTAGATAACTGATGATGTCATCAACCATCAATTGTGACAGTAAAGTACAAAGATCAATGTTTTTGTGAGGCGATAAAGGCGTGCGTATATTTTTGGAGTTTGTGGGTAACATGTAGGTACAGTAACAAGGGTTTCTACTGAGCAAAAAACAAACCACAAAGCTGCCTTGGACATTTACATTTCTAGGACTAAGCAAATCTAACCTTTGGGGTTAAAATATATATGTGCTTGAGGTCTATAGGACAAAACATTTCACCAACCTGTATTTGCACCCAACTCCTAACTCACTTTGCATTTGTAGTTCTTATGTCTCTTTCTCTCTGTTTCCACAACGACCGACTCGCTTCTTTAAAACTTTGTCTTGCATGGTCTACTATAGTATTACGGTCACTCAACTGGTCATCCCACCTTCAGTTTTTTTTCTCACAGATATATTTGCTGAATGGCTATCAGAATCATTTTTACGGAATAGAAATGTGTGCTATAACAATGCTTCCAACCAGCAGCACTATGGAACATAAAACCTCCTTTTTGAGTAATTGGTTCTGTAATGCAGTTTTGTCATCCTAAAATAAAATGTACAGATATTTAAACCATCAATACATTTAATTTCAAAAAATCAGTAAAATAAGACAAAAATAATAAAGAAGAAATGGAATAAACAAACTGTGATAAAAACAATACATATTTCACTATGTAAATGCCCAGACGCCAATCCATATATCTGAAGACATGATAAAGTAGACTATTTCTTATATCTATCACAGAGAATAAATGGACAGATGTGGTCCAGTACAGATCTGTGGACTGGTGACACAAATACCATGTGTATCACTGCCATGGATGACATAACTTCCTTAAAAAATATAAAACTTTTGGTAAGACTACCAACAATGCAATAAAAAAAAATCTTTCCTGAATTTACATTATAGCTGCATTCCTGGAATAGCTGTTGTGTTTCATAGCAAATAGTAAGCAACTAAGTGTAAAGTAGATATAAGGTATAGGTTCAGATAGTCGTAATTCAACTTTAATGTATATGAATGTACAACAGCACATTTCAAAGTTCAATGATATAAAGAAAATAATCCTTATCATGTGGAACAGCTGCAGACATTGCAGAGCACAATCTCTGCCCCCTAGATAATGTGAAATCTAAAAATCACTCTCCTAAGGGTCCCATGGCTGGCCACCAACGAGAAGATGCTTTATACCTTTCAAAGGTTCTGCATGCTCCAAAAGATAAGGTTCAAATTTTTCCCCAGCTACATTTTGCCACATAGGGATCTGATTCCAACTGCTTCTTTCATGAGTCCTGTTTTTGCACTATGCCCAAATCATACTAAATTGCTTTGGATTGAAGAGAATTGTATTTGTTTGGACTTTTCTCATAAGGTCCACTCTGTCTAGAAAGATGACGACAATGGTGATGCTAAAGATAATGGTGTTACAAGACAAGGAATAACAAGTGCTGGAGAGGGTGTGGAGAAAAAGGAACCCTCATGCACTGCTGGTACAACCACTATGGAGCAAAGTATGGAGGTTCCTCAATCCTACTTCTGGGTATCTACCAAAAAATTTGAAAACCTTAGTCTGCAAAGATATTTGCATCCCAATGTTCACCGCAGCGCTATTCTCTGTGGCCAAACCATGGAAACAGCCAAAATGTCCTTTGACAGATAACTGGCTAAAGAAGTTGTGGTACATATACACAATGGAGTATTACTCAGCCATTAGAAAAGATGAAATAGGACCATTTATGACAACATGGATGGACCTTGAGACCATCATGCAAAGCGAAATAAGCCAGACAGAAAAAACTAAGAATCATATGATTTCACTCACTTGTGGAACACAAAGTTGAAAGCAGCACAGAAACAAAAACTCATGGTCAAAATCAATAGTTTAGTGGTTAGTGGTTATCTGAAGGTATGGGGGGAGAAGGGTGGGAGAGAAGGGACAGGGTCTCAAATATATGGTAATGGAAAGAGAAGTGACTCTGGGTGATGAACACGTAACACAATGCATAGATGATGTATTGTACAACTGTACACCTGAAACCTATGTAATTTTTACTAACCAATGTCACCCCAATCAATTTAACAATAAAAAATTAAAAATTTTTTAAATGATAATGGTGTTTAAAATAACTAATATCCGATATTTTAAATGCTAATTACAGCTTTCCTATTTTTAAGCACTGAATCCACAGACTCCAACATGCATTGTTACTCTTCCAATTGGAATTTTGCTGAGTCACAAGCAGTGACAGACAGATTGAGAAGTTGATCAAGAAATAGTGGGTGTGAGAAATTTAGCAGAGACTCCAGCAGTGTTAATGGGCTAGGAAAATAAATGTTGGGTTAGGATCTACTGAAGAGAAGGAGTCTCATAATCCTAACTGATGATTGGCTGATAATCTCAAAAATAACTTCAAAAAAGTAGTGGTTAACTAAAAATAGACCATCCTTCACAGAGACTGAGTCCTAGCTTCAATTCAACTAACTCACTGGAAAAACTGATTTCTCTGTATCATAAATACTTCCCAGAAGAAAAAACTGAAGCATTCAGACAGAAGGAAAATAATATCATTCTGAGTCTTAAATTTGTTTACAGTGATTCATATACAATATTATACACAGTTGGGTATTTAAGAAAAAATTATCAGGACAGAAACAGGTAACCAAAAATAAATAAATATATAAATCAATCCAAGAAGTAGGGATACAGGAGTTATCAAACACAGAATGTAAGATATTCGTGATCAAAATGCACAATGACGTAGTCTTAGACAATAAAATATATAAGTTATCCAATCTGAAAAACAGAAAGAAAATAATTGATTAAAAATAAACAGGTTAACCTTAGGGACCTGTGAAACAATATCAAAAGTAATAAATAGGTATAATTTCAGTCTGATTAAGGACTACATTGGAAAATAATAGTATTTGTGGAAATAATGGCAAAAAACTTCCCAAATTTGGCAAAATACATGTTTACAATTCAAAAAGGTCATCAAATCTAAACAGAATAATTTCAAATGAAGTCATGACCAGATACATCATAATAAACTGTTAAATATCAAAGATAAAATATGAAAAACAGCTAGAAAAATACAAAATACTATATACAGGAGAATAGTGATTCAAATAATTGTAGATTTCTCATCAGAAGACAACAAAGCACATCTTTACAGGGCTATAAGTAAAAAGAAGTATATTTCTATACCAATACAAAGTGTCCTTTAGGAATGAAATCAAGTGAAAGACATTCTCAGACAAAGTAAAACTAAGGGAATTTGTCACCAGCTGACCTGCTTTATAAAGAATGACATAATGTCTTCAGACAGAAGGAAAATGATCCCAGAGTGAACTTAAAACCTTAAGTTAGAAATCAAAAATAGAAACTAACTGGGCAAATACAGGGTCTGACAGCAGTAACGCCCTTGTTTAAGGAGTTAAAATATTGTTATATTGCAGAATTACATGCTTATGATATTACAATAAAAGATTTAGTACAGATTACTAGCTCACAAAAAGCGGTGTCACTTCTCCTGGACACTGTATAATAAGAGTATACTTAACTCATTTTAAAAATTATATAAAAGTATTTAAAGCAAAACTATACCATTATCTGGTGGCACCATCAAATATATAGAGTTAATAAATGTGAAAATGTTAACATAAAGGAGAGTGGGTGTAGGGACCTTTGGGCTAGGTTTCTACATGTATGTGACAAGGTACAATTTTAGTTCCAAGTTGACTATGAAACATTAGATATGTACATTGTAATCCCTAGAGCAACCAATAGAATATAATAAAACCAAATAAGTGAAATAAATTAAAATATTTCAAAATACTCAAATAACCCTAAAGTGGAAAAAGATGAAAAAAATGGTGAAGAAAAACAGAAAACAAAAATTAAAAGTAGTAGACTTTAATAGAAGCAATTAACTGCTACAGATAAGAAAAACTTCAAAAACTTAAAAATAGAATTATATCATATGATCCAGCAATTCCACTTCTAAATGTGTATCAAAACAGCTGAAAGTAGGAATGCTAAAAAGACAAATATTCTATGATCTTACCTACGTGAAATACCTAGAGGAGTCAATTCATGGAGACAGGAAGTAGAGGGGTGTTTGCCAGGGGGTGGGGGAAGGGGAACTGCAGACTTGCTGTTTAACAGGTTTTGCTGGATGGAAAGAGTTCTGGAGACTGATTGCACAATAATATGAATGTACTTAATACTACTGAACTATACACTTAATAATGGTTGAGATGGTCATTTTTATGTTATATGTATTTTACCACAATTTAAAATATCACTTTCAACTCATAATCAGAAGACAAATAACCCAATAAAAATGGGGAAAATATATAAACAGACACTTGAAGACATACAAATGGCCCAGAATATTAGCAACATCAATAGTCATTAGAAAAATACAAATTCAGACCACGTGAAATATCACTACATCCCATTATAATGGCTAGAATTACAATTATTTACCATCCCAAGTATTGAAGAGAACGTGGAACTGCTCATGAAAATGTAAAATGATACAGCTGATACAGCAAACTGATTTTCCTTTAAAAGTGAAACATACATCTATAGCTCCTCTTCTAGATATTTGCAAAATAAATTTGTGGCCATGCAAAAATTGAAATTTATATACTGTGTGCATCAGTCAAAATAATAAATATTTAAATTTAATAAAGATATGCATCTTTATATATCCAGACATACTGCTGTTTTCCTTTAAGCACTTATGGAAATGATGTTTTAGGTGAAATAATTACACCATATTGCACTCATATTAAGCTTTTAAATAGTAATTTGTTCTATAAAAGTAGAGTTGCAACAAATTAACACCATTTGTTAAAGGTCTACTAGATGCCAGATCTCTTACATACGTCTCGTACGCTGTAACATTTAATGCCTGAATCAAATTATGTTGGCTAAAATTAACTGAAAACTTGCTATTTGCTAAACACTTGAAACAGGGAATTTGATGTAGCTATTTTCATTGTCCCATTTGACTTAGTTTAGACATAGAGAGAGGAAAAACAAAACAATTACACACTTAAAAGCTCACAATCCACAATAAAATTTTGCTCAGAAGGCTTAAGACCAGTAATTCCCACTTGGGGACCATTCTGCACGCCGGGCGACATTTGACCACCCCTGGAGACATCTGTGGTTCTCACAGTTGGCAGGATACTACTGGCATCTGGTGGGTAGAGGACAGGGATACTACTACACGTCCCATACCTCCCAGGACAGCGCCCCACACCAAAGAATCATCTGGCCCAAAATGGTAATAGTGTCACCAGGTTTAAGAAACCCTCCATTAGACACATAAACCAAAACACGCATCTCCGCTAGGATTATTCTCTACTAACATTTTTGCCCAGGTGCCAACTCTTTTTCAGGATTACGTGGGCTCTGCGTAAAGGAGAAAGAGAAAGGAAAATAGAGTCTGCCTGCACCTGCCCCATTCCAGAAGGCTGCCTTCACCCAGCTCCTCCCATGATTTTCCTACTTTTAATCCTTTCTCCCATTGATGGCACAGCCTGCTTAGCACCTCTGTGATGGCTGAATACCCACGTCTATAAACCTCCTTTCTGCGTGTGAATACTGGGATTAGGTATGCAGCAAAGACAGGGTATCCGGCTCTTGCAGCAGTTCTCCCATGCCCTTACTTGTTTTACGTGCCCAGTCCTCCTACCGTCAGCATTCCACAGGTGTCGTCCATTACACCTTCTCCTTGTGCCCTAACTATTAAGAAAGCTGATAAAACATATAGCCCTAACTCGTACGAGAATCGGAAATGGGAAGTTGGTTACAAATTTAAGTCTGGACAGCTCATTCTGAACTGTAACTCCATCTTCTCTGCTGATCAATCAAAACAACCTTGCCACCCTTTTTGGCTAATCTAGCATTGACTTTATTTTTTTGTCAGGGTCACAGCAGCAGTAATAGACTTGGAACTGGTATAGCATGTTCTATGTCAAGATCCTACTCCAAGGTTTCTATCAAAAGGCCTCAGGGGTAGAAAATACCTTTTTTTCTTTTTTAATGAACTGTTGTACAGTCAGCATTCCAAGCAGCTCTTGGCTTTACCCAGATCTTTAAAACTGCAAAATAAAGTAGCAACTTTTGTAATAGAACACTGCCTCCACCTGCAGTTAGAAAGGCATTCACAATAAGAATCCACTGCTAAAAAAGAAACAAAACCAAAAACAAAATGAAACAAAACCAAACCAGTATTTTCTACCAAAGAACTTGGAAGAAGACTGCTTATTTTTAAAAATTTCAGAAAACTATGACTTTTTAATCTAATTTACACATTTCAATATTCCAGTATAACTTCTAAGAAACAGGTAAGAATTGCTAAATTTCTATATATATATATATATTTTGGATGGATCAAAAGTAAGCATGGTGTTGCTCTGTTTTGGATAAAATAGAAATTGAAATAGAATGAAATTCCAAGGCTTTATCTGAAGTATCCCTGCCTGTGTTGGTCAATATTATTCTCTCAAATCATCTTTAGTAGATTTCTTCTTACATTTCTCAGTGACTGACCTAAAAATCATATCCTAGATGTTCCCATGGTTTGGTTTTTGGTCTCTCACATCACTGTGGACATGAGACCTCTGCAAAGGTGTAATAACTTTTGAACGACACATTTTTATTCAATTCCTATTTCTCTCAAATGTTTATGCTTTTAGTATCCCTCCATTGTCAAAAATAAGACATGAATGAATTGACAAGATTAGGTCTAGAAAACAATTCTGAAAACCCAGCAAAGACTCTAGACAAAGTAACAGAAGTTCTTATTCCTTCTGAAACCCATTCTTTCTCTCTGACTTGAGATTTACCATTTTGGGAAGGATCAAATTCAAGGTGATCATGAGGAAGACCTAAGGTGAAATGGAAACAAATTCCTCATCGGGCTACTTCCAAGTTTTATTGGCTACTGAATAGCCAGAAAGCATAGACAAGGGCCAATTATCTAAGATAAAGAGATCACAATAAAATGTAGGGGTTTAACCCAAGGAGGGCAGCTTCTGAAAGCTTTACCTATTAAGAACAACCCCCTTGATACAGTATCTCAGTGTTAAATAGAACCACAAAAGGGTGGGAAATAAGGTGCTAATCTAAATAACTTAACAAATAAATTGAGTCTGTCAGAATTAAGGCAAAGAAACTGTACACAAGCACTGTACTCTAATTGATGAGTTTTTCTCACTGGAGTACAGGTGAACAATTCTGACACTGTTGTACATGTATAACAAACCTGAACAACCAAGTAAATAGATGGTGGATGGTGGGAACCAGGTTTCTCCATGTTGCAGTGCAAGACCACAGATAACCAAAGGGAAGGAGGCTAGAGTGATCCATGTGGTAATTTAGAGTTGAAAACATCAGCATGATATCAGATACAGATGGTTTCATATAGAAATACTTATAAAAATGTATATATATATATACACATTTACATTAGGTATATATGTACAAATATGTATATGTATGTGAGTATATATCTATGCATATATGTATGTATGTGTATATATATTATATAAGAGGTCTGACAATTAAGTTTGTGAATGCATCCTAGAAAAAGTACTACATACCTCATTGCTGAATATCACTACAGACACCTTCAAAGTACTCTTTTTGGGAACCTATGTACTGACACCAGTGCATAGTCCACCCTTCAAATCAATTTTAGAATTGCCATCACAGCTGTCATTGTATTACCTTTGATGTCCTGAATGTCATCCAAATGTCTTCCTTTTAATATTTCCTCTACCTTTGGGTAAATAAAAAATCACTGGGGGGCCAGATCAGGTGAGTGGGGAGGGTGTTCCAACACAGTTATTTGTCCACTGGCTAAAAACTCCCTCCAGACAGTGCCATGAGAGCTCATGCATTGTGATGCAAGAGCCATGAGTTGTTGGTGAAAAGTTCTGGTCATTTTCATCTAACTTTTTCACACAGCTTTTTCAGCCCTTCCAAGTAGTAAACTTGGTTGACTGTTTGTTCAGCTGGTACAAATCCATAATGAACAATCCCTCTGATATCAAAAAAACTTAGCAACATTATTTTGACTCTTGATTTGGACTGATGGAGTATTTTTGGTCATGGAGAATTAGCTGACCTCCAATGTGCACTTTGACATTTTGTTTCAGGGTTGTATTGGTATAGTCATGTTTCATTATCAGTGATAACATGGCCCAAAACATCATCTTACCTCTCCAAAGGTTTTGGCAAACTTTGACTCTGCTTTGTTTTTGTTCATCAGTGAGCTCCTTTGGGACCATTTTTGCACACACCTTTCTCATGCCAAGATGTTCATTTAAGATTTTCCCGTTTCTCTATTAATGTTTACCTGGTTTGCTATGTTTCTCACAGTCAGCTGATGATTTTTGACACACAATTCAACACGTATTTGCAATGTTTTCACCACTTCTGCTTTTTACTGGCCACTTCGACCTCTCTTCATCATTAACGCTTTCTCTCCTCTCAGAAAAACATGTAATCCATTTGTACACTGCCGTTTTCTTCATGGCATTATCCCCATAAACTTGGATTGACACATCCCTGATTTTACTTCCACTTTTGCCAAATTGAACAAGAAATTCAATGTTTTTTCATTGCTCTAATTCAAGCTCCAACATTCTCATGACAGCACATGAGAACAGGCAACAACAATAATGAATGCCACTCAGCAAGACACCACCACATGTCCACAGAAACACAGCTGTAAGACACAGACATAGCAAAGTTATGAAAACCTGACCGAGTTGTTGGTACAGTGCTGTCAATGTAAGTGCATGTGGCAAGTTTACAAACTTAATTGTCACACCATACACACACACACACACACACACACACACACACACACATATTTCCTGCTCTGTCAGCTGAGAGGACCTAGAGGCAATGACATCTCAATAGTAGCAAGCACACCCGGGACCCAAATCTGGGATTCTAGTATCATTCTCTAGTAAAAGGCTCCTTAGGGAAATAACATTCTAGGACCAGGGAAGGAAATACACATGACAGTACCGGACCATCTTTTTGTGTCAGAAAGTTAGAAAGTGTTAAAAATAAACAAAAGCTTCACAATGATGGGAGTATGTCAAAGGATCACAGGAACCAACTGAGAAAGCTCACAATGGTCAAAGCTGGAACAATTTGAAGAAAACAAAATCAAGTTGTATTGGTTCATTACCCAAAATATAAAATAAATATCCATGAGTCCATACCGATATAAACAAAAGGTTGGGTAAATAAATAAATGGGGAGAACAAATATTCCTGTGCCAAAGAATTCCAAATAATTTCTGTAGTTCTTAGGTACTTAAGGAGACAGAGCATAACTCCCCACTTTTGAAGTGAGAGCTGTGTACAGTGACTTTATTCCCAAGTGCATACTATGGAAAGGAAGAAAAAATAAAGATTAACTTTAGTGTTAAAAATTTGGAGAACACTACCTCAAACCAGGTTATTAAGGGCAATGTCAACTGTGACAAGTTATACTGATAGTGAGTCCCCATGATGTGACTGGTGAGAATGGCTTGTCACCTCTATGGATTTCCTCCCACAAACTCATAACCCCATTCTAACCACAAGAAACACATCACACAACTCTCAAATGAGAGACTTTAGAAAGCCCCTAACCAGTTCTTCTCAAAATTGTCAAAGGCAATTAAAGACAAGGTAAGTTCGAGAAGCTCACACTTCAAGAGAAACCAAAGGAGAGTTGACAACTAAAGGCAGGGTGGTACCCTGAATGGGATCCTGGACCTGAAAAAGAACATTAGAAAAAAAACTGAGGAAATCTGAATGCATTTTAGACTTCAGTTAGTATTAATGCTATAGGTTCATTACTTGTAGCAAATAAAATGCACTCCTGTAAGATGTTAACAGGGGAAATTGAAAATGGAGTATATGTGAACTAAATATACCGTCTTCACAATAATTCTATAAACTTAAAACTGTTCCAAAATAAAAAAATATATACTTAAAAAATAATAAAGTGTTCTCATTTAATTTGCTCTATGCTTGCAAATGTGAGGTTGACCCTAGGCAGAGCCAAATACATGAAAGCTGTATACAGTACCAAATGGACCACCCAAATCCTTGCTCCAGAGTACCATCACTCTAAGCCTGACATCCACGTCTCAGCACGCTACCCCAACAGAGCTCGTTGTTACCAGTTACAGACTTTCCTTTCCATTCCATATTACTCTCTCACACACCAGCACCCAGGTAGTTTACCTGACAAGCAAATCTGCGGTAACAGAAAAAGGTAAGAAAGTAATTGCCAGTTAACATCAACTGTGGTCATTTGGAGGCAACACATGCCCGTCCCTTGATGACACTCCTAGCGGGGTTGTCTAACAAGGAGGCTGGGTGGGGTTCAGCAGCAGATGGGCACTCATAGGCGATGCTAGATCTCTGTTGCCTTCTGTAGTGCAGCTGTGTGCCTGAAGTGGCTCTACCTTTCTGGAAAGGCAGTGGGAAGTCAATCATCAGATTGCCTGAGATTTCCCATAATATACAGATGACCAGCTAGTCAGAACTCATAGAAATAATCATGAAAAAGATTGATCAAATTATATTAGTCTTCAGGTGGCAGTGTCATAAACCTTCCCTCGTTCATGGGCTTGGCTCCCTTTGGGGAATCACTGCTGCATGTATATTTCCCATTATGTTCTTCCCTAGAATCATGCCCTTTTCTATTTCCTTTATAAGGCCTATGACAAAAACAGCCTCATGGATGAGTATCATATTAATAGACTAGGGTGAAAATGACATTCAAAGGACTGTATGAAATACCGGGGCCAAATTGCATTGGCTTTGTGAAGCAGGCATACCTCATCCATTTCATCTCTAGCTAGTTATTCCAGTAGCTGCCTCTTAAAAAATCATTTAAATCAACCCACATTTCCCCTTACAGACAGACGAAATCACTTGCAGCTAATCCATCTCCTATTTTATTGCCCATAGAAATGACGAACAGGTTGCACAAGCACCGTGTACAACAGGAGGCTGAGAGACAGCTCTCATCCATTTCCTTCTAGTATACAAGTTGGATCGTGTTTGCCTAATTATCCCATTAACCTGTACCTAAAGATCCAATTACTCCAGCTGTGGGTGATTGAATAAAGGGCAATTGCAACAGATACCAGGCAGGGGATATGTGCATTCCTCATCTGTAAAGTTTGTAATTGCTGATTCGGTCTTTTACCAAGAAATTCCTATGGCAGCAAAGATAACTGAAGTATTTCCAAAGTGCAGGTGCTAAGCTGGTAGATATTGCTTTAAATTTTAAAGGTTTATTATGCATCAAAGTACTCCTCTGTCTTTTAAATTTATATTTGTGCTATTTCCATCACTTTCTTGAAAGGGCTTAAAAGATCAAGTCTACTCAATGAGATTCTTTCCAAGTGTTGTTTCTCCAGTTCAGACAGCTGTCATCCAATAAACAGAGGTCACTCAGTAGGCTGATCAGATGTATCATTTTAAACAGGACAGAAAACAACAGTATTGTCCCGTTTCAAATAGTACATGTATATGGTCAGCCTAGCCTCACTGGGCTAAATTCAAGGTGTCAGTAGGCTGACCATATGTACCGTTTTAAATGGGACAGTACCATTGTTTCTGTCCCATTTAAAACAGTATGTCTGGTCAGCCTATTGCTAACTAAAATTAAAGATGCATGAACCAACCTAGGCTTTCTTTGGGTGCAATTAAGTGTGTGTGGATTATTCATTAAAGTATAATTTTCTTATAAAACATAATTCTGTATTAAATAGCATAAACATTTATTTGTGGTCTCTGATCTCAAATGTACTCCTACTCTCTATGTAGCCCACAAACATTTTCATGTTTTTTTTTAGTTAGGACCCCACAGAAGCTCTCAAGCATTTTGTCTCCTCATCTTAAATATCCAATCCCATCATTGCTACTGTGAGTCTGAGCAGATAAGCTCACTGTCCTCCTCAGAAGGCTGTTAAATGCCTGCTATGTAGATTCCCCTTAACCACACCCAATGTCTCCTCCTCACACCTTCCATCCAAGGCTAATTCATCACAGTCTCTCAGCTTCCCAGAGACCTCTTCACTCCATTGATTATCTTCTTATGTCTATATTTTCTTCCACCACCTCTCCCTCTCTATTGGCTTCTTCTCATCAACATTTACACATTCTCAAGACATTGCCGTCTTAGAAAATTTCCTCAGCGGGTATTCTCCCCCATAATCTCACTACACTGTCTTCCCTTTTACAACCAAACTTCATGTAAATATATTGTGAAAACTTTCTACGTGGACACACTTACTCATCACTCAATCCACTCTAGTGGATTTTGTGCTTATGCTGCTCCACCAAATGGATATTGTCAAGGTGACTGATGATCTCCACGTTGATAAATCGATAGACAATTGTTAATACTGATTTTATCTCAGTTGAGCATCACATTTTTCTCTTCTTTTCTGGGCTTGTGGACTCTTCATTTCTATTTCTCCTTCCTTCCTATCTCCTCTTGTCATTCTCCCCCAGATATCCATCTACAACATTTCCTCATTTGCTTAAGTTTATTACTCAAATTTTACTTACTCAATAAAGCTTTCCTTCATCACCCTATTTAAAACTGCAATTTTCCAATAGAAAATAACAAGTGTTGATGAGCATGTACAGAAATTGGGAACTTGTATACTATTTGTAGGTAAGTATAGTGGTGTCACCACCGTGGAAAAGAGCATAATGTTCCTCAAAATATTAAAAAATAAAATTACCATATGATCCAGCAATTCCATCTCTGGGTATATTGAAAGCAAGGACTTGAATTGATATTTGTACACCCACATTCACAGCAGCATTGTTTACAATTGCCGAAAGGTGAGAAGCAACCCAAATGTCCATTGATGGATGAATAGATAAACAAAATGTGGTATATACATACAATGAAATATTATTCAGCCTTAAAAGGAAAGAAATTCTGTCACATTCTACAACTTGAATGAACTTCTAAGGGCATTATTCAAAGTAAAATGAGACAGTTACAAATAAAGATAAATACTGTATGATTCCACTGATATGAGGTATCTAGAGTAGTCAAATTCCTAAAGACAAAAAGTAGAATGGTGATTTCCAAAGGCTTGGGGGGAGGGAAGAATAGGGAGTTGTTGCTTAATGGGTATAGAGTTCCAATTTTTCAAGACAAAATAAATTCTGGAAATTAGTTGTACAATAATGTAAATGTACTTAACACTACCAAACTGTACATTCAAAATGATTAAGATGGTAAACTGTATGTTATGTATATTTTACAATGGTAAACATTTTAAATCACAGATTTCCTCCACGTCTCTATTTCCTTTACCTGCTTTGTTTCCTCCGTAGAATTTATTGCCAACTAATATGCATTTTGCTTATATATTTTAATTAAATTTATTGAAGTGACATTGGTTAGTAAAATTATATAGGGTTCAAGAGCACAATTCTATAATATACCATCTATATATTACATTATGTATTCACCACCTGGAGCCAGTTCTCCTTTCATTTGACTCCCTTTACCCTCTTCTAACATACCCCTCCCCCCCTTACCTTTTACTAACCATTAAACTATTGTCTATGTCTATGAGTTTTTGTTTCATTGTTTCTTTGTCTCATTCATTTATTGCTTTCAGGTTTAATACCCCACATATAAGTGAAGTATATGGTTCTTGACATTTTCTGTCTGACTTATTTCACTTAGAATGATAATCTCAAGATCCACCCACATTGTTGTGAATGACAGTATTTCATCTTTTGTTATGGTGGAGTCAGTTTTCCATTGTGTATATCAGGCTGGGCAAGACATTGATCGCAGTTCATTGCTGGATCATCAAGTAATTTGGGGGGTGACCACCTGAATAAACAAATAAATAGCTAGTGGACCATGACACTTGGAGAAGTAGCCCTTGCCCTAAAAAACTCTACCCAGACCTGGTGTACATGTACCATATCTTCTTTACTTCATCCAATCATCTATAGAATGACTTTGGTTGTTTCCACGTCTTGGCCACCATGAATAATGCTGCAGTGAACATCAGGGTACGTATATCTTCATGGATAAACATTTTCAGATTCTCTGAGTAGATACCCAGAAGAGGGATTGCTGGGTTCTATGGTAATTCATTCATAATTTTTTAATATTTTGTTTATTGTCTGCCTCTCCCTACTAGAACATAGATTATATGAGAGTGGGGATTTTTGTATGTTTGGTATACCGATGTATCTCCATTGCCTAAAATAGTGCCTGGCATTTATTAGGAGCCCAAGAATTTTTTGAATTTTGAATGATTTAATAAACTTTGTGGACTTCTATTCCTGTGCTCCTGTGCTTTCCTTAAATGTCAATTTAGTTCTGTCATCTGTCCTCTCAACATTTCAATCTGTACAATCTCTATTAGAGATCTTTCATTTTAATTACTAACCACAAGTTTATATCTCTACAAAATGTTACCTATGGTTTAGATTTCTCTCCTGGGATTTATCCCCTCATGTCCACTAAATACCTACTTTTGGCTGATGGCCCACTCACCCCATAGTCAATAGCTAGAGAACAGGGCTCATCATCTCCCTAAAGTTAGCTCCCCTTTCTGTGTTCTTTAAATAATGTCACTCAGTTGCCAAGATAGCAATCTGACATTCATTGTGGACTCTTCATTCTTTTATATTCTCCACATAAAATTGCATGAAAGCCTGTCATTTCTACCCTCTAACTATTTATTGAATCTGTTCATTTAGTTGCTTCAAGTTTTGAGCTATTGCTGGCAAAGCTGCAATGAACATTCTTAACACAGTCCTTTTTGGTGAAAAAAATAAATGAATTTTTGAGGGTGGATAAATAAGAATAGAATTTCTTGGTCCTAAGATATTAATATATTTGGTTTTAGTAGATACTGACAGATTTCCACCATCCTTGTACCAAATTAAAGTAGTATATAGAAACTCCAGTTGCTCTATACCCTTCAGTATTTGGTATCATCAGTCTTTAATTTTTGCCATTTTGGTAGGTATATAATGGTATCACTCTGTGATTTTATTTTTATTTCCCCCAAGACTAATAACAATATCAAGCAACTTTTGTTATCTTTACAGCCATCTGTATATCTTCTTCTATAAAGTGCTTGTTCAAATTTTGCCCAATTTCTATATAGTGTAGTCTATATTTTTCTTAATGATTTACAGAAGTTTTTATATATTCTTATGCAAATTGTCTTTGGAATATATTTATACAAATAGAGTTTCCAATTCTGTTGTTGCTTTTCTACTCTTAATAATTAATTTTTTTTAGTTCTCTTTCTATCACCACGTATTTAGCTCCCCCCGACTCCTCTCCCACCCTCTCCCACTTCTCCCATCCCCTCCCAACTTGTCCCCAAATAGACTCCTATTGATAAATTTAATGAACAGAAGTTCCTAATTCTAGTATAATAATTTATCAATTTTCCTTTTATGGTCAGACCTTTTTGCATACTATTTAATAAAATTTTGCTTATCCTAAAATCTTAAAAGACATTCTCCTATTTTATCATCTAGAACCTTTATGTTTTCCTTCCTCATATGTATTTATATCCCACCTAAAATTATTTTTGTATATGTGAGGAAGGGTAAAGATTAATATTCCCATATACATAGCCAGTTGTCCCCCTATCTTTTCTAAGATTTATCTTCAAACTATGTTGCCTTCTCTTGGTTTACTTTTCTATCTTCACACCAATATCAAACTGTCATAACTACTAGCTTTATCATAGAATTGACATCTAATAGTAGAATTCTTCTGTTATTTTATTCAAGATTATTTTGGTCATTTTGGTTTTCCAAATTTTTATATAAATTTTATGATTAGCTTAAGAATTTCCACAAGATCTTGCTGAGATTTTGGTTGGTGTTGCATTAACTCTATAATCACTGTGTAGAAATCTGACATACTTTAATATTGAATCTCCTAATCCATGAGCATGTTATATTCCTTTTTTTTATTGTTAGACTTCTTGGGGTGACGTTGATTAATAAGAATTACATAGGTTCCAGGTATGCGATTCTACAGTTACTTAGGTATTCTTATTATTTATCAATAATGACTTGGTTTTCTGTGTAAAAACTCGAACATCTTTTAATAGATATATTTTTTACGTTGACATATATTTATGCTGTTATAAAATTATTATATAATTTCACTTAATTTTTGTTTTTACAACATAAAAATATACTGATTTTAATCTTGCTAAAATTACTTTGTCATTCTAATAGTTTATCTATAGATTTTTAGGTGATTTTCTACATATATAATTATGGTTTCTACAAATAACATAGAAATAGGTCTTAAGCATTTTATTTTTTTATTATCTTATTGATGTACTAAGACTTACAGCAAAATATTAATGAAAGGTTGTGGTATCAGACATCCTTGTTTTGTTTCTAATCCCAGAAAAACCAGTTTTCTGGAGTAAAATACCCACTCAGAAGATAAGATTGAACACATCAAAATGGGTACCTTCTTTTTTTTTTTAATAATCAAAATGTGTACCTTCTATTCACGATGTTGGAACCTCGAATCCTAGATACGTTAATTACTCTCAGATGCCTTGATGAAGATATTTTTTCTATTTTAACTAGCCTAGCTGTTCTTAGCCAGAAATTTGGCCAAATATAAGCTATTCCACAATTGCTGGAAGCAGAAATGTTAATGAGAACTTTTGACATGCTTTCCTCCTAAATAAACCATGCTTCATTTATCTTTTCTGGACATTCTAAACACAGGCTGAAGAGAATTTTTAATTGAAAATATACAGCAATTGTTTCACACCATTTTAAGTTTTAACTTAATGTAATCAATAAATACATTTCACTAAATTTGGGGGAAGAAATTTTGCTCAGAATTGGCTCATGAAAGACTTGTAAGTCTTTTTCCCATATTCCATTCACAAACATGGGGCAGTCTTTAAAGATTGCTGTACAGACATTTTTTGCTGAATATAATGTCAAGGAAATACAGATTCCATTTTTATCATCACCAGTATTATGAAGTCTTTACTACCTTGGATAAGGTACACTAAAACTAGCCCACTGTAGTTTTAATTTTAAAAAAAGGAAGAAAGAAAGAAAATGGAAAATGCTCCTATTCTAAGCCCAATTCCTTAGTTATAAACAAAGCATCATCCGTTCGGTGCTCACTGATCTCTCACCTCTTAGAAGACATTTAATATTCTGAACAGATTCAAAAAAATAATTTTCTAGGAACTGTCTGACTCCCAATCTGAAAATAATAACAGAAAGTGGCTTCTCTAACTGTAACGTTACTAGATTTTCTTAGACTACTTCTCCAGACAGTCTTGGTATCCGTATATGCCACCTAAAAGTACCTGAACCTTCCCTATCAATAATCCATTTACTCATAGAAGTTGGGGGGAATAAAATATGGTATCATAAAGTTTAAAATCAAGAGTAATATATATCACCCTTGAGTTCACAAAGCAGCTTCAAACATTATAACTGAATTGTTTTTTGATAATTACCCTATAAGCTATCTTCCTACTAATAATAATAAATATTAAGTACAGTCTTCTACTATAGCATATGTTTTTATAACACTAATTCCCCTTGGCAATTTGTAAACATGAGAACAATTATATTAACGGTTGTAGTTGTGCTGGTTCTACTTGCTAGGGCATAGAAAGATCTAGAGCAACAGGATTATCACTATAACCAGGGAAGGTTAAAGGAACTAGAATAGACAAAACAGTCTCCCCCAAAAATGGAGAGCAAAAATCAAAAGACTCACTTTACCTCATTTCAAGGCCTACTATCAAGCCACAGTAACCAAGATGTTGTGATATGGTTAAAAAATGGGCAACTAGGTCAATGGAACAGAACACAAAACCCATAAATAGACAAACACAAATACAGTCAAGTAATTTCTGACAAAGATACAAGGGTAATTCAATGAAGAAAGTATAGTCTTATAGTCTTTTGAACAAATACAACTAGAACAATTGGATGTCCATAGACAAAAACATGAACTACAGCACATACCTTATACAAATATTAACTCAATATAAATTAGAGACCTCAGTAAAATGTAAAACTATAAAAATTCAAGAAAAAAAGTGTATGAAAAAATCTGCATGCCTTAGAAGATTTTTTAATACAACATATAAGCCCAATCTTTGAAATTAAAACTTAATAAATTAGACTTCATTCATATTTAAAATTTCTGCTCTGCAAAAGACACAGATAAGAGAATAAAAAGGCAACCCACAGAATGGGAGAATTGTTTGCTAATTGCATACCTGATAAATAACTTGTGTCCAGAATATATAAATAATTCTTGAACTCAACAATAAGGAAACAAACAACAACAACAAAAACACAAAAATAGGCAAAAAATTTGAACAGACACTTCACCAAAAGTTGACAAATATGTTGTCAAGTCAACTTGTGAAAGATTCTCACCATCATTTTCCATTAGGAAATTAAAAGTTAAAATCACAATTAGATACCAATCCACACATATTAGAAAAAGAAAACTATAACAGTATCACAAATGCTGGTGAGGATATAAAGCAACAAGGAGTCACATCTTTGCTGGTGAAAAGACAAAAATGATCTGACCATTTTGGAAGACAATTTAGCAGGTAAATAAAAAGTTTAACATAGACTTATCGTTTAATCCAGTCATTGTGCTCCTCGGTATTTATTCAAGTGAAATGCAAGGTTGTGTTCACACAAAAACCTGTATGGTGTTCACAGCAGCTTTATGCATAATTAGTGCAATTGGGAAGCAATCAACATATCCTTCAACTGGTGCATGGATAAACAAACTGTTACATCAATACAAGAGAATACTATTCAATGATAAAATACCAAGCAATTGACTCTCATGATACAGATGACTCTTAAATGTATTTTGTTAAGTAAAAAAGTCAGACCCCAAGCAAGCTACATATTAATGACTCCATCAGAATAAGACAAAACTAAAGAAATCAAAAAAGATCCATGGTTTTCAGGGTGTAGGGAGAAAATAATATTTTTAATTTTGTATTAACCCTAAATTTTATCTTTCATGAAAATACAAACTTGGGAGACTTAAAAGTTCATTTGGCATATTACTCTGGATAAAAGACGTTGTATAAAATCTTGATTGTAAAAGGCAAGCAAAATAATTTTTTGGAAAACAATTGCCAACTCAAGGGCTAGCAACTTCGTGCTTCTCTGCCTGAGATCCTTCCCTGGCCCATGATATCTTGCTCTAACAGGAACACAGAACAGCCCCAAAGTATAGGGAACTTCATACTCTCAGAGACAACCATCAAAATCAATGCATTAATTCCCCCAACTTCCCTTTTAACTGCACAACCATTCTTAGATGTGGACTGCACTAATGAGAGGCACTAATCAAAATGCATTCAGGTTAACCAGCTATTATTAGAAAGGAGAAATCATTTCAAAAACGCTTTAGAGGAAAATAAACTAACCAACCTGCAAAACATGCTTTTGGCCTAGAAAATTAATTTCCTGTAATTGAACTACATATTAAAGAGAAATAACTTTATCATGGACACGTACAAAGGCCAAAGTGTTCTGCTTTGTTTTGTTTTGTTTGTTGCTGTTGTTGTTTGTTTTTGTTTTTGTTTAATTAAAGATACCCCTCCACAGGATCCTGAGGCCCAGTTGTCCACACTGGTAAGCTGTTCACTAACACCCACTTTTTGGCTCTTCTCCCTTTCCTGTCTCAGTTTCCCTGTTCTCTCCATTGAGCTTCTTGGGATAATATCCTAAATAAGTTGCCTGCACCAAAGTCCTTTCCTCAGGGCCTGCTTTGTGAGGAAACATCACTGTACAATCAAGAGGACACTCAAAAATGTGCAACGACAAGAAAACTCAGCCAGTTTTGCTTTTTTTGCTAATCTCAATTAATACTAAAGCCATATATTGACACCTTTATTTGTAATTCTGATGGTGCATTTTCTAGGGTAGGAGGCTAAAACATATCTCATTCAGCAAATTTTAGCTATATACTCATATATAACATTTTAAACAGATGTGCCTTTATAACAGGTGGGCCTCCTACACCAGGCTCCAGAATGCTCGAGACAGACCTGACAGCAGTGAACACTAAGTCTCAGCTAGGGTCCTGACTAATGGTGACCTCTTTACTTGTTCCCAGGTAAAGAGGCATCCATACAGTCTTTTTCAATTATAGTTTGGAGCTTTATAAAACATATTTAGCAGCAGCTCTCATCGGAGAAACAAAACTAGAAGTCTTAGTCCGGTCATCAAAAGACTCTTGAGGATTTGCTGTGCCATGCTTCCAGGAACAGATGGCAGGTGGGTCATCTTTGTCCCTCTTTGTCTCATAGCAAGGACACCGCTGGAGAACCTCATGGCGCTCGCTAGCAGTGGTGCTCTGGATCTCTCAGCGAGAATGTGTTAGAGATTTCTTTGAAGTCTGGCCTTACTGACTAGAGTTTTAATGATAACATGCTCCCTTCAAACAATGTCTCTTTAAAAGGAAAATTAGCATTCTACTCTAAGAAAGAGCTTCCTATTTACAACGATTTCATTCATTCAATATGTATTATGACTTCTCATATTATTTCTATCTTGTTCAATGCATATAACCCATTACATTAGGTTTTGGTGCTCTAATTGTTCAAGTCTTAGCCAGTGGAACCCCTTCGGGCCACCTCTGCTGTCATTTGGACATGTTTCCACCATTTTTAGAGAAATGCTTTCTTGTTTCACAGGATCATCAAGCTTAGCTTGCATTTTCCCCTGTCAGCCCTGGAACTGACCATACTTCAAGGATCCGAGGTCCTTTTACTGGAAAAATAGTATTCAGTGCTAATAAATGAAGATGGAATTGTGGAGTTAGAAAATCACGATTTGGCAACTATTTTAGTAATAATTGCTTCGGACAAGAATCATCAATGGCTGTTAAAACCAGCGAATGAGGAATAGGATATTTACACAGCTTCAAAGTATCCCCCCCCCCCAAATACTTACTACCGAGAAAAGCATAGTAACTTTCAAGTGGAATAAACTGTTAGGCGCCATCGTAACCAAGTGATCAAAATTGTCATCACCAGTAATGGTTTGATGCCATCCTGTGCCTCCTGATACAGTGTGCTGAGAACACAGTATCACTTACATGATCATCTTGCAAAAAGTGCATAATCAAAATCTGATAATGAAGAAACCATTACAAACACAAATTGAGAGATATTATATTATACAAAATTACTGGTCTGTACTCTTAAAATATGTCAAGGTTATGAAACACAAGGAAAAAAAACAGGGATTGCTCCAGAGTAAAGTAGACAAGACAGAGTAACTAAATGCCACTCCTGATTGAATCCTGGCCAGCATGTTTTGTTTTTTTCTATAAAGAGATTAAATGGAACAATGATTGAAATTTAAAGAAAGTCTCTACATTAGATATTACTATTTTATCATGTTAATTTATGTTAATAATTGTACTACGGTTATATCAGGGAACATGTTTCTTTCTTAGCTAATATACACTAAGATGTTGGGTGGTAAGAAGGGCCACATCTGCAACTTACTCTCAAATAGCTCAGAAGGAAACAGTCCATATGTTCGTACTTCTGCATGTGCCCGCACACCTAAGAACAGGGGCAGAGAGAGGAAGGAGAGGATGACAAAGCAAACGTGACAAAACGTCAACACTGGGACACCTGAAGTGAGGGCTATACGGGAGTGTTTGGGACTACGTTTGCAACGTTTCTGTAAGTGTGAAGTTATTTCAAAATAAAAAAGTTGAAAAAGTAAAATCATACAGTCAGTGCTGAGACTAGATTCTGCGTGGAGAGTCCCAGGGAGGCCTGGAGGAATTCACCGGACACAAGTCTGGAGAATGAGAACTGTTAGCTCAAGCACCTCATGGGGCAGTTCTTTTGTAAAACCTGAAATGGGGAAAAGCAGCCTAGAGTTGTGCCACATGGCTGTACCCTTTCCACCACACTCAGCAAATACGCAGGAGAGATGGCACCTGTATTCGTGACCCTTGACCCATGACAAATTTAATGCCTCTTCCCATTAAACCACACTCCTTGCTTGAAATTGAGTCTAAGGATTTTCAAGGTCCTAGTCCCATGGCATTGGAATATATCTGAATGAAATTTTCATGTGAAAATAAAATACCAGCCTCTGGAATCCTTTTTAAAGGGTGAGGTGGGGAACCCTGATGTATAATCTCAGCCCCTAAACTATTCTTATTCACAGTACCTAAGCAATTCTCATAGGTTTGGGGGTGGGGGGTAAATTCTGCAATACTTAGCAGAGAGCCCCGTTAAGAACGTTGGCAGGGACCCAGACAGACCCTGGTAAGAATGCATTCAAGTTCATCAGCTAATGAGGAGATAGAAAATATTTTCAGAAATGCTTCAGAGGAACAGAAACGAGTCAACCTGTAAACATGCTTTTGGCATAGAAATTTAATCTCGTGGGTTAAAGAGAAGTAGTTTCTTTTGGCAAAGAAGAAAAATTGTTGTTGTTCATTGTTGTTGTTGTTGTTTAAGTTAAACACATGCCTTGTTTCTAGACCCATCGGCGGTATTTCCTACACACAATGACAATTTAAAACTTCGTGGTGGTTACATGATCACTGCAAAGCCTGGGCCAACGTGCACTGCTTTGCGGGGCGGTACAGGGAAACAATGAGATCACCTTTGCCACTTTGACCTGTTTTAGGTTTCATTCATTTTGCTGTTGACCATAGGATTTCTGAACATAGGCATGCCCATGTCTTCACCTACCATTATTCTGAGAAAAGAAAGCAACTCTGAATGTTCCAGGCTTGTGGGAAGGATTCATAAATTAGATAGCACAGGCAATGCATTTATAGACACTCAAAAAATGCTTTTTCCTCAAAGAGAGGGAGGTTTGAAACTACAATCTCAACTATCACCTCCCCAAGACGAAACCACGTGCCATGGTTCTAACTCGGAGCTCTGAGGGACAAAGGGCCATTGGAACCATTTTCTCTTGAACATATTTATTTTGTCACTTCGCTCTTGTATTCTCTTTCTCTGCTTATCGTCTACCTTTATTCCTGGAAGTTAAATTTGTTTTTCACCCTTGAACAAAATCCCAAGCAGTACCATTTTATTCTGTGTCTTTTTTATATTTGTTATAATAATAAGATTGGTTTACACTCATGTTTCCCACCAGGTAATTTTACTAATTGTGACATCTGAATCATTAAAATTTTAATACTAATAGCATTATGAGTAGTTATCATTTGAAAATGGGAGCATGTTATTAAAATGCACCTGCTTTTTGAAAAATGTCATTGCCTTTTTAAAGGTTGAAACCATATCTCCCGTCTCAAAGGATCTGTTAAAGCACATCTTTCTGAAAATTGTCATCGCTCACTTTTAAGTTTAAAATTTGACTCTAGCAAGGGCCCATTAGGGTATTTCCTGGTTTGCTATGTGAGTCACAGGTGCTCTATTAATGTTCTTTGCATGGGCCTTGAATGTGAGAGAGAACCCTCTCTAAGGCGGTGGTCCTAAATGGGGAGATAGGAAGTAACTTTGCTCCCCAGAGGACATTTGGCCTCTGGAGACATTTGGAGTTGCAACTAGGAGAGAGTTGCTACTGACATCTAGTGGATAGAATCCAGGGATGCTATAAAACACCCTACAATGCACAGGACAGCCCCCACAGCAAGAATTATCTTGCCCAAAATGTGAGCAGTATTGAGGTTGAGCTTAACAAACTTTAGGTTGTCGAGATTTTTTTTATGGATCATCAAATTCCCTAGCAATACAAGGTTAAAATACTGCAAATTGAGGAAACATATACTGGGAAATATAATTTTATAAATTTATAATATATAAAATTACATGCTATCGATCTACCTATTGAGTCCCACCTAGTTGTTGGAAGAATCTTACAGAAGTTGGTGTATGCAAAGTTGCGACCACAGGACATTTGCACATGTTGATATACCAGCACGCCAATGTCTAAGCAAAGCCCAGGTATCCACAGAAGATTACAGAAGGCATATTCTCAGAGCTATACAACAGTTGTCTATTTGGGGACCTCTCCTGCTCTCTGAGATCAGTTTGAAAGCAACTCATCGGCCTTCTGAGAAATATCTCAGGACCCCAGCATTAGTAAAATGTTAGGAAAAACACTAAACAGTGAAAGTTCTATAGTTATGTGGAAAATATAGGAGAAGCTTTTCTTTCACATGTATCAATATCTAGCCTGTACTTCATTTCCTGTGCCTAAAGCCATAACAGAATAGTTCACACTTACTAAGGAACGAACGGGTAAACTATCGGATATTATTCCTGATGAAGCACTCCAGGTATTCTGTTGGCTGACGCCCAGCTATTTAACAGACTGTCCTATTCAGTGTGGCAGTGTGACAAGCAGGCCCGGACATGTTTTTATTTGTATTCATACTATTTGAATAATATTCAGCTACTGTCACTTTCATTCATTAATATGAAAGTCATTAGTCCTGGTGTTATTATTAGAAATCTCCCTTTTCCAACGCATTCAGACAACATGCTGTCTCCTTGCAGCTACTCAGTTACAAGTTATCCTAGCAGACGACCTGGGGAGAAAGGCACTGTAGCACCAGGCTCTTGATGGGCTTGATCTCTTGTCAAAATATTTCTTACAAACTCACATCTCCTGGGATTCCCTTATGTCTTTCCTCAGCGGCCACTGCGGGCTCACAGCGAAGTGGTCTCAGCCCGGTAGAAAGCACGGAACCAGCTTACTCTGCAGGAATAGTGATAGCATCACGGAGAGTGAGGTTTAATTAAGGATATTTGAAAGACGGTGTTCACACTTTAACGTATATCTTAAGAACCCTAATCTTAACTATGTGGTCTAAATAATTTTACAGTTAAGATAGGATATAAAATGCAAATTTTCCTTTTGACTCAAAGCAAAACATGAAGTAAGCCACTGTGCTTACCAAGCACTTCTAGATAACACACAACTTGTCTCTGAGATTGGGCATTAAAAAATTGTCCAGTCTAAATACCTTAGTACCACTCAGGGCAATAATCAAAACTACAAACACTTATCCAATAGGAAAGTTTCAATTATGCAAGATAAATGCATTCTAAGGATCTTCCGTACAACACAATGCTCATCCTTAACAATACTGTATTGTGCACTTAAATATGTGTTAAGAGGGTTGATCTCATGTTAAATGTTCTTACCACAACAAGAACAAAGGCTGAGCGGTTGACAATGAACTCAGGGGTGGGTGCAGTTTCTTCACTCTGGCCCTCCCGTGACTCTAATCCTAAAGCTCTCTCCGCCTCCTTTCCCAATTGATAAGTCTAGTTTCTATCTCTGCAGGCGCTGGTGTGCAAGCAGTACAGGAACTAAGGAGACAATTGTGCCCAACTGAAGAAAGGCAGTAGATCCCCTAGAAACCCACAAAATTGGGTTTCTAGGGGACTCACTTTTGTATACCTGCCACGTCTAGGTAGCACCCACGGCAGATCACAAAGAGACCTGGCTGGTAGGACCCTGTCCTTCCCAATGAATTCCCTCACTATCCCCTCCAACGCCAGAGGGGTCAAAAACCAGAGTGCGGAAGTGCTGCAGAAATGACCCTGATCTTCCCCTGCACCCAAGGATCCCATGCCTGGGTCAAGCCCAAGGTGGGGGAAGGGAGGAGATTTACCTGAACTGCAGAGGACTGGAGTTGTGTGATTATTAGATCAGACTGAAGTTTTAATCCCCAAACAAGGGACCGTTTGTTTATCATCTGAAAGGTAAGGCTTGCGTAAGGGTTCATCCAGGGGCAGGAAAAGAACTAAAACATAGAGGGTGCTTGAAGGAACCGAAGACGTCATCTGAAGGGAAAATTATAATACATTGTTTTATCCTTGTACTCTATAGAGTCCAGATCATTCCGTGAACCAGTTACACTTTTATTTCATTTTTGGTGGAATGTCTGCCAACACAAAATGAAAGCACATTCTCTTCTTCATTTGCACTCAGCCATCCACTCCTCCCCAAACACCTTTTCCCAGGAAAACTCCCTTTGAAACCATAACGATCCGCCTTTATAAGAACATGGGCATGTTTAAATCTGAGAACTCCAGTAGATTAAGTAGATGGACAACATGTAAGTACAGAATTGTAAAGTTAAAGGTTGTCTATACATTTGTTCTGGTTTGACCAGACTTATTACAGAAATTAGGCTACACATACTCCAAGAAGTCACCTACTCAAATGTGATCATGTTACAATGAGGAAAGTGGAGCTCAGTCAAAGGTAACGGAGCATAGAGGTGCTGATCATGAGGACCCAGGCCGCAGGTTTCCTATTCTCATAACCTTGGTTCTGTCTTTCTCTAGTTCTTTATGTGCATCCATTAAAATTTTTTGTTTTGCTTTTTGCCAGCAGTGTTCAGCCTAAACCATCTTGGAAGAAAACTAATATATACAGTGTGTGTGTGTGTGTGTGTGTGTGTGTGTGTGTGTGTACATACATATATATATGAAGTTGGACAATGAATTTTGTGAATTCATCCTAGAAAAAGTTCTATATACCTCATTGCTGAAAATCACTACTGTCACCTTCAAAGCACTCCCCTTGGGAAGCTGTGCACCGACACCAGTGCCTAGTCAACCTTTCAAAGCAATTTTGGAATTACTTTTCTGGAACGGCCATCAGAGTTGTCGTACCTAAAATGTGATAATTAAGTTCATGAACTTGCCACCATGAGCTTACATTGGCAGCACTGTACAAACAACTCGGTAAAGTATCCTTCGTGAACTTAACTGTCAGATTTTGGGTACGACGATAGCTCTGATGGCCATTCCAGAAAGAGGAGTTCCAAAATTTCTTTGAAGGGTGGACTAGGCGCTAGCATCGGTGCACAG